>WBNH01006525.1:0-45693 GCA_013401255.1 Urocolius indicus | reverse complement strand
TCGGGCGGGGCGGGGAGGGTGAGGGCAGGGTCGGCACCGGGCGAGCGGGGGGCAGCGGGGCGGCAGCTCAGCAGCTCAGCCCGGGCGAGCTGCTCCCGCTGCTGCAGACCCCCCAGAGCTCGTAGCCCCCGGGACTCGCGACGGTCCGTGCTGGGAGCCCGGCGCGGCGGCGGGCACTGCGAGAGGCGCGGGGAGAGTGGCGAGCCCTGCCCGGCGGCGGGGCCAGGCTGCGGGTCAGGCTGGATACGTGTTGGGGCAGCCGGGTCAGGGCAGACTGGAAAGGAGGGAGTCCAGGTTCGAAGTGCCGTGGTGAAGTGCTCGGCCGGCCTCCGAAGAACGCGCTCGCTGCCGGTTGGTGTCCGCGGGTCCCAGGCAGCTGTCTTGCAGCTGCATTTGAGCACCTCGTTACCGGGTTGGCATTTGGCAGCCTCTGCCCTTGTGCCTCCTGGCTGCCGGCCTCTCGCGGGGAGCTGCGGCTTGGCGAGGGGGGGAACTGAAAATTACAATTAAAACAAAAATCCACGGGTTTTTGTAAACATGTTAAAAGCCTAATTGCAAAAGCCGTGGAAGAGCTGACGTCTCTCTTCATGCCCTTCGCATCTAGATAAAACTGATATTGCCGCTTAGAGAGATTGCTGTGTCTCAGCTGCATTAACTGGCTGCCTGTGTGTTTCCAGCCTGCCATAGCCTCAATATAGAACAAACAATGTCATAAGCTTCATAAAGGTGTTCAAAATCCAGTTTTTCTGGTCTTGTCTTAATTTGGATTTTAACGTGAGATTTATTTAAAAAAAAAAAAAAAAAGCATGTTCTTATTTTTGTCAAAGCACACAGATGTGCAGCCGAGCTGAAGCAATGAGCCAGGACAGTACAGGCAGCTGTGTGTGACTGGTATGATGCAGTAATCGAAGCCTCAGTGGAAAAGGGTTGGGCAAATGCAGTGGTGGGTAGTCTGGAGTGAAGCTGAAGGAGCTACCTAGAGTGTTACCACAGCTTGGCAGGGGCCTAATAGCTTGCTCTGTCACAGTAATGTAAAACGTGCTTTGGACCAGACAGTAATAACTTTATTTCAAACATCAAAGAATGTCCTTATAACCTGGAAGCAAGGAGGAAAGAGAATATCTAAATGAAGCTGAAGTTTGGAGCGTCTGGGTTTGTGATGTTTGGTATTCCCAGCCAGTAATCGCTGCTGTTCCTATCCTCAGTACTTACTACTACAGCTTTTCCAGAAGACATTTTTGTAACAAAACCTTTTTGTACCTTAATTTTATAGGTGCACTGTGAGGTTAAAGCTGAGCTGAAAGGCCACTGCAACCATCTTTGCCAGCTTTCTGGCAGTAAGGACCTAGGAAATAAACCCACAGGTATGTTGTAAATATATATATAGCAACAGTAACTGCTACTCATCTTTTGCAGGCAGAACATTATTCTACAGCTCTAAGTTGGCACTGCTACAGCACTAAAAGACAAGAATTTTGATTCCTGTTTGTGCCATAATTTATTGAGGTTAATTTTTTTAATGTAGTTAGTCATATTCTGGGAGGTGGTGCAGGAAGTACAAGCCCAGGGTACAGTTATGTATTTCAGAGACAGTAACAGCAGAGGGAGCATGATTTACCATTTAGCAGAAGTTTTTCAGTCTAGGTTTAAGTCAGGAATCCAGTCTGTTTATAATTTCCTTGCTGTGCATAATGGCAAACTTCCAAAGAAGCAAGCTGTAAACACAGATATTTTTCCTATGACTAGTTCTGATTTTTGTGTATGATTTTCTGTATGTCTGAGAAATGAGAGTGTGGAGTATGGCAGGGGGCACGTTCTAGGGTAATCTTAGAATAGGCTCAGTGCCTGCACCTCTGAGATAATGTCTGATTTTTATTAGCTTGATGATATTGATTGTAAGAAACAATTCTGTGATAGTAGACCTTTTCATATTAAAAAGCATTCTGAGCAGGAATAGTTTTTCTAATGCTGTATGAGCATATGGAAGGTTATGTTATGATTCTGTGATAGTAAAATTATGGCCTTCGCACAGCAAAATGCACTTTAAATTCTAATGCTGAAAAAAAAAAAAAGCTCCAGTGGGAAAAGAGCATACAATGTTGCTGTCCTGTCTTCACAAACAGTGTGGCATTTAACTCTGGGCTTCATGAGTTTGAAGATGCTGCAGAGTAAGGTGCAGGTAAATTTGCTGTGCCTTAGACTAGCACATTTTTTCTTTCCTGCTGAAGTATTGAAGAAATTCTCTTTGTTATAATTTTTAAAACAGCTGTTGGGGAGCTAATGGAGACAATTATTACTATAATAACTAGGGATAGCACAAGCCATTCCATATTAGAAGAAATGCATGCAGTTTTGTGTGAATGTACTGTTATCTTTTTTCAATGCGTGCAAATGAACAGCTTTTCCTCCTTTTCTTTTGGCTTGGCTTGAAAAATATAAAGCAATCATGTGTTATTTGCTAGGCAATTATAATTGTTTTCAGATGCACATTAAGCTCTTTGGCAAGAAAGGTAGTGATGTTGGCATAAACTGCTCTGAGTAGTAAATCCAATATGTACTGAAGGAAGGATCTGGGAAGCTGTTACAATGAAGAGAGTTTGCTTGCCTAAAGGCACCTAATGTTGAAAGGAAGCAATATTGTTTGTGCCTCCCTAGCTAGTTGTAGCAAGGTAACAAACTGCATGCTGCACTGGCAGTTGTGCATTCTGACTTGAGGATGGAGATACGATGCTGCAATCCAGGTTTAATCCCAAAGTCCTCTGGGTGGGAGCAGTGGTGGAACGTTGGAGCATCTCTGTTCCTCTGGATAATGAATTTTGCCCCTGCATTACTTGTTTCAAAGTATTCAACTAGTGGTGAAGATTTGCTTTCTTAGGATAAAATTGATGTATTTCCTTAGCATTTAATAATTTTAAAATAGTTTTATAGCTGCCATCATGTGTGACCTACTCTCGGTGGTCCTGCTCTGGCAGGAGGATTGGACTAGATGATCTTTTGAGGTCCTTTCCAACCCTTAAGATTCTATGATCTCCCAGGCATCTACTGGCTTAGTGGTCAGGCTAAATGTGCAGGACTTGAAATGCTCCTAAAAGCTGGATGACTTTTNATCATGTGTGACCTACTCTCGGTGGTCCTGCTCTGGCAGGAGGATTGGACTAGATGATCTTTTGAGGTCCTTTCCAACCCTTAAGATTCTATGATCTCCCAGGCATCTACTGGCTAGTGTGTCAGGCTAATGTGCAGGACTTGAAATGCTCCTAAAAGCTGGATGACTTTTGTGGCAGCTTTTCTTATGAGTGTATTGAGAGAATCTCCAGAAAATCAACATTCAGAAAATGTGCTTACAATTCAGCCTATTGTTTGGCTCTAAGTATGTCTGCAATCCTGCACTTTTTTGTACTATTTTCCACTTAAACATAAGTAGCCTCATCTACAGCCATCAGTACTGACAGCAAGTTGTTGCCTACTTTTGATGTTCCATTGTGGAGTAAAAGGGGGATGAGGCCAGCTGCAGAGTCAGGTCACTACTTCTTGCTGTGTCTGCAAGCAATAAGACAGTGGGTGGAGAGCACTGGCATTTGAAGAAGCCCAAAACAGACCTGTCTCATCCAAGAGTCCAACCTCAAATTGCTTGACGTTGTTTGAGGATGGACCATTCTTCAGAGCCTGGCATGTGGGCCTCAACTGTATGTGCACCAAGAGCACATCTGTGGCCTGAGTTGACTTTGAAATCTAACGAGCAAATTACTACTTCAACGTGATACTTTAAATTTAGATACATGTGGAATCAGCTGTTTCAGCAGTGAGTTTTCAGGTGTCTAGGCAAGCCCAGAAGAGGAGACAGGCTGTAACCCTTTTGTCATCAGCTCTAAGTTGTTGCACTGTGATGGTTTGGAAAAAAAATAGTATATTAGTTAGATTTTGTCAGTATCTAGTTAGGATACTTTGTTTCACAAACTTTATTCCACTGTTGTAAGATGTGGGTCTGTAAGAATGGAACCAAACTAGGGGATAGTAGTCTACCTTAGTTTTTTGAAAGAAACTGTTGGTCTGTGTTTTTGGTGGGGGGGAGGAGGGAACTCCAAAAACCCCAAACCTGGAAGAAATAACAAACTAAATCTGTTGGAAGTAATTAAAACTTGTCATGAAGGAAACGTGTTGCAGAGGATATCTGATAACCAGAGATACTGACAGAGCAGTGGTTTCTACTGTGATCTGTGCTCAGTGTTGGTAACTTTCTGAAGCAGTGAGTTGGCAGGATGCTGACCAATGGTGATATGCAGGTTTTTGACTGTAATTTTTTATGGATCAATGAAGTATGGCATACTTTGTGCTTTCTTTTCACTTTGATCTGTCTGTTATGCCTGTTTTAGCTGTTACTTAGCTGCATCACTATCTGGAATGTGAGCTATCTTGGAGTAGTTGTGAGGAAATAGCTATGTTTTGTGAATTGAAGATGGAAGTATAGCCTTGGAAAGAAATGTATTCACGGGGTGAAACAAACCCTGTGAAACTTCCCCCTGCCCCAGTCTTTGGTAAGAGATGGTTTTGCTGGTAGTGGTTTTGAGCAACTAACAGCCCAATTCCATATCTCCCATGGAGAATCCCAGTAGCAAAGGGAGACTTGTCATATCAAAGTGATGGAGAGGAAGAATGCTGTGAGATTAGTTTCTGGAGTTCATGTGATCAAAATGAGAGTTCAGAGTATGGCAAAGATCACTGTCTGGCCTGATTTGCCATAATAAGCAACAATAAGGGATATGACTTTTATTCTTTGAAGTACACAGACTGGTCTTACATATGTTGTGCTGAGTTTAATCCTTCCACATGAGAAGTGTGCACATTGGGAGCCTGCATAAAGGACATGCTTTTGTTAGTCTCTGTTGTTAGTTAAGCTGTCAGGCAATTGGAAGGTTTCTTCTGACTTGTTTTGCTTTTCTGGGGATGCTCTTATTTGGAAATGAAAACTGACATCAGGAGTGAATGACCAGCCATAAGACAGTGCAACTTCTGTCTTCAGTTACCCATCCTGTGCACTGCTACTAATACTTTTTAAAATAAACTGCAGAATGCAAATCAGGTCCCCTTATACACCGTTGTGCTAACTGAAGGGTGCTTGTTGAGATTCTTTCACAGGGTGCAGGGAGGTAGAGGGGTTCATGTTTTTAAGGCTTCTACCTTATGCACATGTGGCAGACTGTGCTACCTCCTGTCTGCTCTGTGAGCACTAGGCTCTTGCTCTGTGGTGTACAAAGGAGACTGCAGCCTGTCAATTTGATCAGAAGTGGGAATCGTAAAAGGAATGGCCAATAGGTATTTGTTTCCTCCTCTGACCTGAAAAAAGTCATCGCTTTGGCTTTTATGGGGGCTGGCTTGAATCCTCTGTGACTGGTTATGAAATTGAGGGAGTAAGAAACTGAACCCTCTGAGAGGTACAAGCAACTTTTATAGATCAGGTCCATGTTTTTGTATCTTGTTGATTAAGAAATTTTAGAAAGCTTGATAAGTAAAGAATTCAGTCTAATTTGTGGAGAAAAAAAAATCCACCCTGGTCTATTTTGTTTAGAAGAACCTCTTTTCCTTCTGCCAGTGTTCTCTGAAATCTGACAGCACTTTCCAGTGGGAGCAGTGATTCATTGAGGTCTTACACTCTAAAGAAGTGAAGTGTTTTTACCCTCTCCATTTGGTTAGCTTTTTAATTCTGGTGGCTAGGCACATTTAAGAGAAGGAAAGGAGCAAAACACTAAAGCGTCTGTTACTGTATGAAGAGAAGTTTAGTGCTACCAGTGTTGCTGGAGCAGCTTCTCACTACAGTGAGAAGTGTCTTGGGTAAAGTAGCAGTGTAAGTGCTCATCTCCGAGGTACCTGTGGCCTTAGGGATCCCTATGTTGGTGGCAGTTGATGTAGCCTGATGAGTCAGGGCATGAGCCACGTATGCTTGTTGAACTGGGCTGTTTTGCAACCCTGGCTCAGAGCAGTGTAAGCTGTCTGCTGTCAGTTTCTGCATGGAGAGTTCTTGTAGCCTAAGGCTGAGCTCAGCTCAGCGGCTCTGCTTAAGCCTTCTCATTCCTGTCACAGAGGAATGTCACTATTCTCACCTAAATAAGAGATTCTTAATTCACCTAAACTCCAGCATGAGGTCGTCATCACTTGGGGGTACTGTTGCAAAAATCCAGAAACTAGGCAGTATTTGTCCTACACAGACTTCTCACCTGGCATTTCTCTGCAACTAAGTTCAATTCTCTGTTTAAATAAAACACACTGGCTTTATAAATGTTTGTCTTGGTTATTTAGGTAGGTGCTAGTGCCTCTTTTCCTCCCCTACCACCTTTTTTAGGAGATGGTTTAGCAATGGTGGGATGGCACGCATACGTGTGTGTATGCACATATGCTCATGCTGGCCAAGAAAGTGGTTATAACATTATATTCAACCTCCTGTAATTCATTATTTGTGCTGGTTTACTGGATAACAACTGTGAAAAGAATGTATACAAACAAATTGAAAACCCTGCAGCCAGGTGTCCTGCTTGTTCAAGCAAGGACTGGGTTTTCTGTTTACTGAGGTTTCTGTTTATCGACTCAAGTGAGTCTGAGTAGGATGGCAAAGCTGTTAAAGATCTGCTATAAAGACAAGCTGCTAGCTGTCGTAAGTGTTCTTCTTGGCAGATATCCTCAGCCATGAGAGAACATGGTGGGGAGGTGCAGGGCGGAGAATGTTAGAGTTGTGTTGTTTAAACTGGAAAATTCCCTTGTAATTGTTTTGCCAGGCATTGTGTTGTAGTGCATCCAAAAAACCACTCTATGAAACGATGACAGACTGTGCAGATGGACAGCTGTGGCTTAATATATCCAAATTAATGTTCTTCCCAAGCGCTCTTGACTTGCTGTGCTTTCTGCTACATCACTTATTGTGGCTTTTAGTGTTGGCAGACCTCTGCATGGTACTATTCATTCAGCTTTACTGAATTCTCATATTACCCATGTACTAGGTCTGAAGTGACTTAAACAAGCAGTTTGGGAATATGTGGTTTGCAGAGGGGTGAGAATCAGAAAAGGGAAAGGACAAGACTTATTATGATGCTGTGAGACATTTTCCTGCTTGTTCATGCTTGCAAACTGTTGTGGTAAGTGTTTCTGATTCCTCATGTAGTGTTTTAAAGCAATCAAGAGAGTAATTTAAAAACAATCATCTTGCCCTGTGATAATACATGGCAGGGAACAGAGCTATCGCTAATTGTTTGTTTGGTGTTCATGTCCATGGCATTGGTGAGCTCAGCTGAGGATGAGGGCTTCTGTCAGGCTTGGAAAACCCTGAAGGAGAGGGTGATATCCACCTTTCACCTTCCATCTCACGCTGTTCAGGCAGGCATGTGGAGACTAAGGGAACCATGAGCTAGGATTGTCTCAGAATTGTCTTATTAAAATACCTTCCCACTTGCTGCATTGCTTGAAACTGTAGCATGTTCCATGTGTTTTGCCTTCCTTTCATCTCTCTTTCTCATCCAATTTGATACCTGGTGTTTTCCCCCAAATAGCTGCATGTTATTTAATGTGTTTGGAATAAGAACGGGTTGCAAATGGTCATTTCCAGCCACCTGTTTACCTTGTTACAATGGGTAGGAAAGTAGAATACTTACTTCTTGGATTAAGGTGAACAGTTATTCCTTTTGATGCTGTGTGCATGGGTGCTGAGAGCTCAGTGTTTGAGCAGCAGTGCCGCTTATGTAAGATATGGCTGTGGTGGCTGTTCCTGCTCTGTGAACAGGCAGCTCTGGAGTGAGCTATGAGCTGATTCAAATGCAGTGCAGACTGCTCATAAAGTCTCTAAAGAGGCAGTTATCAACATCAGATCTACCAGGAGAGTTACAGCTCCCAGGAGGTTCTTCTGTACAGACCTTACATCTCTTGCTTTGCCTGTCTACTACCTTGTCTGACCGTCTGTTCCTTTCTCCAGCCTTGTCCTTCCATGCCCTCAGTGTGCTGTGCTTCTAGCAATGTAACAGTCTGCTTTCAGTCATCTCGAGTAGCTGGGTTTCTAAGCTGGCACAGCCTTTGAAATAGAGAAGTCATAAAGGCTGTTCCCAGGGACCAATATACTGGGATGATGCATCTTGAATAAGCAAAGTTGGAAATTTCGCTTTCAACTTTTCCAACTATTGCTGCCATTTCCACGCTACAAAAAGCTGGATTTCTCCATTTGGCTTTCTCACTGTTTGTCTTTCTGGACAGTTATTATATAAGTGAGTTTCACAGCATACTGCAAGTCTGACCATTTATTTTAGCCATTTATTATTATTGGAATATAGTACAACTTTGTATACCCTTCTATTTTCCAGCTATAATTACCCATGGAGGAGAAGGCATTGAGCTGCCTTTGCAGGCGATCTTGTTCCCGCTGTCCCTGTGGACAGCTGTGTTGCTTCCATTACTTCTGTCACATAAGCCTTCCATGGACTGCAGTATGTTCCATGTAAATCCCAAAGAGTATGCGAGATAGTATTTGAGACTGTTAAGTAACAGCTCCTGTGGTTGAAGATTTGTTTGAAGCTTTACTGATTAGAAATCAGTATTTCAAGGCTCAAAATCATGTTTATGAGGGTGAAATGACTGAAATGAAGATTAATGCTTTGGGATGTTTTTTCTCACAAATAAGTTAATTGCTTGTACTCCTTCTTTTCTTTTTAATTTGTTGCAGGTTTGAGCTATTGGAAAGATGAAACCCTGGCTGCAGTTGGTGTTCTTCACCTGTACCTTCTTGCTCTGGCATGCAAAAGCGGAATTCTTCACCTCCATAGGTACAGAAAGAACCGATGCGTGATGTTGTAGTGTAGTTAATGTGATTGCCAAAACATGATCCCATGCTCTGGACTTGACTAAACAGCATTATATTACATGTATATTACTTGGTTGTCTTTTTTTCCCAAGTTAAGTAGCTTTTTGTATGAAGTTGCTGTGAGGGATCACCTTTTCTTTACGTTTACCTATCTCTGAAGCTTTCCTAACTCTGAACATAATACAGCCTGCTGACTTGCCTCATTAGTCATGCCTCATTAATAATTACTTTGGAATGCTGAAACTAAAGCTATGACTGCGTTTGTAAATCTCATCCGGTCTTTTGGTGTTTAGTCTTTGAAAAGTGAAGCTTGTCATAGCAATTAGGACTGACATGCTAGCAATTTCCACTTGTGCTAATCAGGAGAGAGTGTGTGTGTGTCAGTTTGTAAGCATTAGTCTGAAATTCCTGTGTACTTAATGTTAGGTTGTGTTTCCACAGTTACTCACGTTGAAGATCTGTAACTTTAAGTGATGCCAATGGTTAGACTGATAATTTATTAGTGTGACCTAATCTGTATCCATATGTTGAACAGATGCTTTGGCAACTGTTTGGATCTTTTGCTGCTTTGACTTAACAGCTGTATTGATGTTAAATTGGTGTATTTGATTGTCTTGCATACAGTTGTGATAGTACAGGTAATTGGGAGACAGTGGCAGGGTCACAGTAAAACTGCATGAGCCATTGAAGTTGGGATTTCAGAAGCCACTTGAAGCTTTTAGAATGCCAGACCTGTATGTATAATAGCTTTTGTGGTTTCCAGGCAGCAAAGTGCACGCCTATAACTTGTCTGATCTTTGTGGTGATTTCTGTGCTGTTGGAAATGGTTACTTTCTTAGATCTGATTAATATTTGCTCATACTGTTGTTTTTAGGTCAGATGACAGACCTGATTTATGCGGAGAAAGACTTGGTACAGTCTTTAAAGGAATATATTCGAGCGGAAGAGACCAAGCTCTCTCAGATTAAAAGGTAGGGGGAAGAGGTTTGCAAAATAAGGGGTGACAGAATGTCACCTGTGTCCAATTACACCACACTTTCCTGTCACCACTCTTTGTTGCTACATCTAGTTAGTGTTTCCTCAGTAGATAATTGCGGTGATACTTTAAAGACTGTAACTTGTTCTCATAAACCTGCAGAGAAGGGGCCCTGCTTCAGGCATTCTTTTAATTTGCTGGTTTGGAAACTGCTGGGCTCTTCCCACTTTCCCCTGTCTTTGTACCATCACAGTGCTCCTGTGAAGGAGACACTGCTTAGATTAGAGGAGCCTTTTGTCCATGTGAATTAAATGCCTCTGGGTGCCAGTGCTCTGTGCTACCTGTTATTTCACAGCATCAGCACTGCTTACAGTGGTGAAATGTGCCAGTTACATTGTATAGTGGAGCTCACACCAAATCCCTGACTTCCTTCCCACTATGCCTTTGTCCTCAGGGCCAGTTCTGCTCTTCTCCTCAGTTGCTGGCCTGGCTACAGCACATCTTGGATGTTACACCATTTGCTTAGATCACTTGAAAGGCTCTTGCTGACAAATGGTATTTTATGTGTCCTGTAGGAAGACTGTTAATACTTATCTAGCTGAAAGTAATATCTAATAGGGTGTGACACCAGAGTAGTTGGAATGAGATCTAGATTCACAAGAGGTCAGTGCCTGTAAGTGGAGCCATCTTACCAAAGGATTTCTAAACTCTAGGCTATATGTGGCAGTTTGATATCTCTTTTTGGGAGTGTAGGATGGCGATGGAGATGTGGAATAAGACAAGTTATCTGAATTCCTTGTCCTTCTATACACAGATGTTCATTTCTTGAAAAGCAGCCACTTCAAGTATTGTTAAAGAGAATGTCAGTTCCACCTATATATAAACTGGCCTTTTAAAAAATAATATCATGGACTGCCATACACAAGTGCTTTTTTCATGTGTTAAATTTTCAGTTGACTTGTATTTTGGTGTATTTGTAAGCAAGAGTATTCTACCACTGTGTCAATATTTGAGCCCTTGTGCCCTGCTGGTGTATGAGATGTGTGCTTTCTAACAGAGGTGTTAGATTTCGTCATATTTATATAGTAACACTTTTCTGTACTTTGTCTGCTAGTTCCAGAGGTGTGTTTGATTCAAAATCACATTGTGATTGTAAACTCTTGACTGTGATTACTAATTTGCAAAATGAATACTAGTCTAAATTACAAAGGAGGTGCAGGTGAGACTGGTCTTAATCATGTTGTTAATCTGACATATGTGCAAAAGAACTCTGGAAGAGTCATCTTGTTTTCTGTTGCAGCATCATGGTACAACAGCCAGGTAGTCTGACAGTATTTGCCTGTGCTTACTTAAAGTTTTTTGTAACCATAGTTCATTCATAGCTTACTGAGTTTGAGATTAGACATGAAGGGGATTTCTTAGGTTCAGTTCTTAGTTTATCTTAGCAAAGTTTTCTCACTGTTGAGTACTAGAGGGAAACATACAGCTTCTCTAGATGTGTGTGACCAAGGACAACATGAAGGGCAACAGAAAAAATTTTCATTGTAGCATTAGCAATGGAGTTGGCAAATCAAATGTGCTGTAACACAGAGGATGAAGTTTCCCACTACTCCTTTGAAGCTGACCAATAGTGCAGCTGACAGCGCTGCCACCCTACTGTTTGAGGATTTCCAGTCTGAAAATCAAAGCTTATGGTTTAGTTTCCATAAAGCTAAAAAGTTCTTGGACTATTTGTTTAAGCTTGTGCTTTTACTAAGAGGTGGAAAATGAACTTCACAGTGATTGTGTGTAATTGTATTTTGAGTGCAGTGTGCTGAAAATTTATGGCTAAGACTCATTGCAAGAAGATGCATGCCTACTGTATTAAGGTTTAAAGTAGTAAGCAGGGAAATGAATTCCTTTGAAAAGAAAAAGGCTATTGTAATTAAAGAAATCAGTCATACTTCTCTTCATCCTTGTCAAGTTGAAAGCTGGCTATGGTGGCGAAAGCAGCAATAAATTGGTTCTAGCTGTGCAATTAGAATGACTTAAGAGGGAAGACATGCATTCATAAATTGTTCTCAGACTGAGATGCACACTTCTCATTCCAGCTGGGCTGAGAAGATGGATGTCCTGACTAGCAAGTCAACCTCTGATCCTGAAGGGTATCTGGCACATCCTGTAAATGCATATAAGCTGGTGAAGCGTTTAAATACCGACTGGCTGGAGTTGGAAAACCTAGTTCTTCAGGATACAACAAATGGTAAGGAGTGACGGGGCGAAGCTATCAGGAGGCAGCCTTACGGCACCGTTGATTATCCTCTCAGTATTCTGGAAAGCTGCAGACTCAGCTGTGGTTTAAATATTATTGCCAAGTTTGTTTGAAACTTCAACTAATAGCTGGCCTCTTATTTACTGGTTACTCAAGTGAAACTTGCCACTGAAACTTCTCAGTCAAGGAGGAAGCTATTGCCTCTTTTGTGGGAAGGGGCAATATAGTATATATTAAAGTTGTCAGCTCTGTTGACAACTGTTGTTTTATGCCTAGTCTTAAGCTTTATATTCCTTTATACATAAACTTACTCATTTGCTTTCCCAGTCTGCTGCTTCTCTTTTTTTGACCGTGTTGGTCAGTAGATAAGATTTAATAATAAAAATGAGATCCATGCTGAATTATTGAAGGAATTCATGTCAGCCCCAGCATGGTGTTAACAGCTGGCAGATGTTGTAGTCAGCCTGATGATAATAGGATAATATACAATTGCAAGTTTTAAGCCTTCTTAAATCCAATGCTTCCAGTACTAATCTTTGCTTTTGCATCATATGGTCGAGTGTCTGTCTGAATTTGCTTCCACAGCTTTTTTATTTAAATGCAGGTTTATTTTTACTGGACGGGTAAAGGAGAAAGAGGCTGTGTTTTTCAGGCAGAACAATGCATGTTTTCCCTTTTACTCTGCATATGCTAAAGTTTAGGTACTTGGTAGTTTTTTCCAGCCAAGATTTTTTATTGCTTTTTGGAACAGTCCTCCTAGATGGAAATGAAATACTCAAGTCTATTGAGTATTTCTGCCATTAATTCTTTTTCTAAACACTTTTTTCATTTCTGCTAGTTGCATGTCTGGAAGTGACTAGGTTGGCTTTCTTCAGTTGATTGCCCCTACTTCTGCCCAGCAAACCTACTTTATGGTATTGATATGCTTAAGTAGTGCATCTAAGTTTATTTCTAGATGTTACCTGTTTTAACTTGTCAGGTTTAAAAGCCTCTTACTGAGCAAGGCCCTACCCCTACTTAGGGGATCCTGGATCAGGTTGTCTGGCTGTTGAAATGAGATTTGAAAAGCTTTTACGTCTTTACAGGTTGGAGTAGAGCCTGAGATTGTTGCTGAGTGCTGTGATCTGCGGTTGTCTTTGAATATTGTAAGAGAGCTGATGAAAGCAATTAAGTTTTCATGCTAGAAAGAGACATTAAAGGAAAATGAAGATCATTCGTTTCACATTGTACTTCAGTAATTATGTGGCACAAGAAGACTGAGTGTTTTAATTATTTATCCTTTGTCCTTTGGTTGTGAGCTGTGTATCTTAAAAAGACAGAAAAACCAAGTTTGTTTTTTTTTTTTAATAGCTTGAGGCTTTAAAGCTAGATTGAGTCTCAATTCCCAAAATAAAGCAGGTGCTTCCTCTTCTGTGTTAATTTGGTGCTGGTATTTATTCAAACTCTGGAAGTAACATCTTTCCCTTTTACTGCAAAGGCTTTATTGCAAATCTTACAATTCAGCGCCAGTTTTTTCCAACTGAAGAAGATGAGACTGGAGCTGCAAAGGCTCTGATGCGCCTGCAGGACACATACAAACTGGATCCTGAGACTCTCTCTCGAGGAAACTTACCAGGCAAGTACACAAAGGTCTCCTCTGCTTTGAAAGGATGGAAGTGGTAACATCCTCAAACTCTTCAAAAGTCAGTAGTAGGGAAGGGCCAGGGTGCTGGGAGTCCATGTAGGATGGATCCTTGAGGCTGCTTTGGCAGTTTGAGGGCAACCTTGAGGCTGGTCCCACCCAAGCCAAGGAGCCCTGGTCTGCAGTGACAACTCAATTATCTCCTTTATATTTTAAGTATTTAGCATAACTTTAAAAGAAAATGCTGGTTTTTATAATTGCTATAACAACAACAACAATGAATGA
Organism: Urocolius indicus; assembly: GCA_013401255.1. Classification (NCBI taxonomy): domain Eukaryota; kingdom Metazoa; phylum Chordata; class Aves; order Coliiformes; family Coliidae; genus Urocolius; species Urocolius indicus. The sequence goes on along the minus strand of WBNH01006525.1, from coordinate 31,727 downwards.
CATACTTTATTGTGCTGGTTACTGTGTAAGCAAATACCATGGGTACTTTCTGTCCCAAATCACTTGCAGACCAAGGGATGGAGCTCAGAATCATTGCTCTGATGGCTCTTGTGAAGCTTGGCTTTGTTCTTGTTTGCTGTGGTGGTCTTCCAGTGAGTCTTTGCTTGAATAACTTTGCTTTTATTCTTTATCTATTAAATGAGGATTAACAGCTTTTGCCTCAAAGTTGCTTATGAGAAACTTACTGAAACAGGTTATGGCTGTGAATACCACACTGTTTACAAAGTGAATACTTTTCATGAGATTGTGTGTAGATGAGCTGACAAAACAGGTCTATTTATCACGTGTAGCTTCTGAACTTAAAATTGTCTTATCTGTGCCTCTGCTGAGCTGGAGCAACCGGAAATTAGTGCACAGTTACAGTCAAATGGATACCCAGTTTGTCTAAACCATCGGCTTGCTTACGCTCAAATATACATCTCTAACCAAGAGCTAACATACTACCTCTGCATGTAGTCAGGCTTCTCTGATCATCTAACAGAGTTAACTTTTAGATTCAGTAAAATCTGTGAAGCTCTTGGTTGCCTTTTTGCCTGCAACAGAAACCACAATAGCTTAACACTCCTTAATTTTGCATAGAATCACAGAGTCATAATTTCTGTTAAACTTCTCTTGATTTCCAAAGGAATTAGTGCCACATAATTGGGGCAGAATTCAATCTTTGATTTTAAACATGATCAGTTTAGTACAGATCCTAAAATATTGTCAAAGCCTTGTCTTTTAGAAGCCTTTTTGGATGACAGAAGTGTGCATTTACAGATGTTCCTCAGCATGCCCCACATGTTTGAAAGCAAACATACTTCCGTGTTGGTTGCTTAAAACCATCTTTTTGGTTTTAGGAACGAAATACAGATCTACTTTGACAGTAGGTGACTGCTTTGGTATGGGGAAGACTGCTTACAATGATGGAGACTATTATCACACAGTACTCTGGATGGAACAAGCATTAAAACAACACGATGAGGGGGAGGATACAACAGTCAGCAAAGTGGAGATCCTAGATTATCTCAGCTATGCTGTTTTCCAGTTTGGGGATTTACACAGAGCCATGGAACTTACCAGACGTCTGATATCCCTTGGTAAGAATAAAAAACCTGTAATTCTAGTGCTGGGTGGTGTTACAGCACCCAGAGCCACAGTCATGGGTCATACTTGTTGGTGAGCTGACTGGAGGGATATCCTGACAGTTTAATTACAATAAATGTAGGTCTTGAAGAAAACAAAGCAGTCTACTTACACATGAAGAAGCTTTAACATGCTATCTTATAGTCCATGCTTTTGCTGTTCAAAGACCAAATGTGTGTCTGACTGCAGCACATGTGCGCTTTGCTTCAGCGTACTGAGATGCTGGGTTTGGTAATGGTTGGTAATGATTTGGTAATGGTTAAAGCCTGAGTTGTCTCCAGTGAGATCCAGGCTATCATGGACTTAACAGAATATACAGCACTCTGCCTAAGTCCTATTGACTTTACATATTCCTCTCTATTCCTCAGTGCAGGTACTCTTTGCCAGAAGAATGCTTTGCTTGAGATCTTAAAGTATTTATTTTGGAATATTCAGAAGAGACGGAGTTTCTTAAAATCTGCTTTTGTCTCTGGTCTGTTTCTGGCTTTCACATGAGTAAGCAAATAAGCATTGCTTCCTATCCAGCTTTGTCTACTTCCTGCATTGGAAGGTTTTATCTCCCTAATTAGAGTTAACATCTATTCTGTTATGTATTTGTATGGTTTTTTAATCAGCTGTGGCTCTTAGTTTAGATGTTAGCTGCATCCTGAATGTGGATGAAGCCTTTCTATTGAAAAATACGTATCGGTCTAATTTCTGCAGATGGTGGAATTCATAGACTAAAATTCAGAATGATATGAATATATATGGAATCTAGCTCCCTCTGCAGTAGAGTTTAGCCCTGATTGCAGAATGCAAATCCTTATCAGCACCCAACAGTGGAACAGATTTGGCAGTCCCCTCTGGGAGCAGCAGCTTCCTTTGCTCTGGGCTCAGCTTCCTTATCTGGCTACTATTAGCCTTTGCTCTAATGAGTGGTTACGTCAGCAGCCTTCTGGGCTAGTTCTGTAGGATAAACACAGGGCCAGAAGGGAAAGGAAATGTTCCAGATGTTAGTGTCCAGAAATATTTCATGAACAAAGATTTCTTCCTGCTGAGTATTGATATTGATGACATTTATAGATTCATGCCAACATCATTAATAAATCACTAATGATAGGTCTAATGATGCTGGTGATCCAAGGATACCTCTCGTATGAACCTGTTACAGACATCTAGAAATGGATGCTGTTGGTGGGCTGTTAAGTGCTAACACATGGCCTCAAGCTTCCTGAGCTTGGTGGACGTCTGGGGGAGGGGGGAAGATGGTGGCTGGTCCTTGGTTAAAGCATGCTTGTGCAGTGTTGCTGAGAAGCAGAGTGAAGAAGAGGGGTGCAGCAGATATATTAGCTTGATCTCAGCTTGATAAACTCTGGTCTGTATATCTTGGGTAGAACTGGGCAGAGGAGCTGAGAAAAAAGGAGGGATGTGAAGACCAGAAACTTCTACTCTTTTATTCTTGAAATACAAGTTTTGTGATAAGCCTTCCAGGAAAGATTCTTTTGCAGACTATGCCAACCTTCTCTCTGTAAAGACAACCTTTCCAGGGCTGGTTTTCTCTGCAGACTAGAGGCAATGCCTTTGGTTGCCTGATAATTCTTTTAGAAGAGGAGAATTGTTGTCTCATTACAAAGGCTTGTTTGTATGAACAGTTCCTGAGATTGCATAAATTACTGGTTGTCTTGTTTTCTCCCAATGAAGACAGTACTCACGAGAGAGCAGGCAGTAATCTGCGGTACTTTGAGAAACTGCTGGAGAAGGAGAGGGAGGAGGAGAAAGACAAGTCAGTAAATGAGACCATAACGACAGAACCTGTGGTGCAAAGTGGTGCCTATGAGAGGCCTCTTGACTACTTGCCAGAGCGTGATATCTATGAGGCCCTTTGCAGAGGTGAAGGAGTAAAAATGGTAAGAGGAAGGCGAGAATTTCCTGACTAATGCTGCCTTTGTGTAAGGGTGATCAAGCCTGGTCGGACATGTCAAGCTTTTCTTTCTATGAAGCTCTTCTTGTTTCTTTACAGAAAAAAATTAAATGTAGCTCTGTCCAGGATGAGACTTACACCTTATGTCTTGGCCTTTTTATCTGTAGCTGTTAATCCCAGACAGAAAAACAATTCTCTGGTACATGCTGAAGATTGTTGAAAACTGATTTTCCTCCCTATGTCTGCTCAGCAGTTTCGAATGCTGGCTGTACAGTTGTGCCAGGAGCTTCTTCCACTGAGATCTGGTTATGTTTACAGTCCATGCTGTTATAGTTCACACTTGGGGAATCCCATTATTCTTTCCCTTTTGCGTTTTAAAGACATGTACTCCTGGGGGAATTTTAACCATCTTCAGTACCTCTCAACAAACAGCTTTAATTCTCAATGCAGGGAAAAAAATCAATTTATTCTGTCTTTACAGTCTTAGTTACAAGAACCAGGCTTCTTTACAGCTGCTTGTTTGTGTAGTTATTTGCTTAATCTGTACCTTATTATGGTTTAACTCTCCTAAACGTTAGTTTCAGACATTGCTCAATTCTATCTTGTGGCATATGTGGACTTTCATGTGCAGTAAATTGCAGAATCAGTGATGCTTACCCCTTTAATATGTTGATCAGATCATGGCTTTTACAGTGTTTATGGAATGAAGCTCACTTTCATTTTTTTTTTTGTCTTGCCTAGCGTAAGCTCAGGAGAAGTTGTTGAGCAAACAATATTTTGTTTGGTCTTTTCAGACGCCTCGAAGACAGAAAAGGCTGTTCTGTAGGTACCATGATGGAAACAGAAACCCTAACCTGCTCATAGCTCCCTTCAAGGAGGAAGATGAATGGGATAGCCCTCATATTGTACGATACTATGATGTCATGTCTGATGAAGAAATTGAGAAAATTAAACAACTAGCTAAGCCAAGGGTAAGGTTTTTTTCCACTCTTCCATTTCACTAATGACTTCAAATTCTGTGGTTCAGTTACCAAAGGCTAGGCAAAGGATTTGAAAGATCTGGCTTCATACCACAGATGATACACTGAAGCTGTAAGCCAAAGGGGAATGATTTTGAAACTACTTGGTGATGCAGGACTATAAAGCCCAGGCTCCTCAAGGTATTTATGTATTGTTGCACTTAATTATGCAAAGGTCTCAGTAAATTGCTTGGAAACCTTGTAAGAAACTAGGGACTAGACTCAAAAAGGTAGATGGCTTGACTGATTTACTATGATAGGAGAGGGTGCTCAGTGTACCTAAATCTGACTTTTGAAATGGAGATGAACCTCAAACAAAAACAGTTATGCTAGAAGAATATTGCTTTGGGTAACCTGTAATCCACTACTTCTGTTTTAAACCATGGTCTAGACTCGCACAGAGGCGGGCACTTCAAATACTGTGGTGCATCTGTGAGCATGATGTGTTCTCCTGAAGCTACACTGGGAATATTGTGATACAGTTAACACAGAGTGGAGAAATCATTTGTGTTTTTAAGTAATTCTCAATCTGGGACTTGGGAAAGATGGAATATTTGTAAGGATAAATGTACAATGGAGTCATTGTCCCACAGCACTTTAGATCTGACTTTTCTGCCTAGATAGCTGTCTGGGCAGCAGAGACATGTGTCAGCTTCGGTAGTCTCAGCAGTTATCTAGCTCAAAGGCAGCAGATGACTTGACTGGCTTTGAGTGGGATCTCTAGTTTTGATGCAATACCTGTTACTTATGGTGTGAGTTGTAGTGACTCTGCACACAGTAAAAAGATAGGTATCTAATGCAAAGCTTCTAATTATCTTGCTTGACTTTTCTGAAGGTGGAATTTCCCACTTGTCTCCTTTCTAGCAAAAAAGTATGGCAGTGAGGTCCTTAGTAGATGTTACACCTTAGTCTTCTGTCAAGCCTGACAAGCATGTAAAGCTAAACACTACTTTTCTTAAGTGATTCGTTTTAGTACTCTTCTAGTTACTGCTGTGAAATGTGGTACTAAAATTCCAGTCAAGAATTAACCTTCTGTATGTGCTTCTAAACATAAGTAGTTAGAAACAGACTGAGAAACTGATGCTTCCTAAGAACATTAATAGTTTGGGATGTTTGTGAAGCTGGATGTCTATGACTACCAGCCAGCTATGGGAGTGCTGGCAGAACACTTGTCTCGGTGAGGACTCTCACCTCCATAAATGGAGACTTTTTCCTATTACATCATACTCTAAAACTTCAAGAGCTTCAGATAAAATGGAAACATTCAAATAGAGCATATCACTTAATCTATTTTATCAAAGTAAGCACATTCTAAATGAGGCAGATAGTATTTTTTTGTTTGATTTTTCTCATTTTGTTGAAAGTTTTAGGGAAAATCTTTAAAGTCTTGCTCCCTGAGTTTTGCTTATTCCTCATGTCAGAAGAGTCCTTTGTGCAATCTGTCTTGTGTACAATTGGGATCGGTCCCTGTAGAGTAGGGAAATATTGCAGTCTTAAGATTCAGATTAAAGTTTTCAATTTAAAAATGTAAAGCAACCATTTTCTTAACTTGTTTTTTTTCTAAATCTGTGTGTAGCTCAGCTGCAGGAATAACTTGAAATTCTGCAGTACTACTGAAAGAATGGAAAATGCAAGTCCTGGGATGAGATAGTTCTTAACAAATACAGCTTAATTTTGTCCAGGAAACTTTAGCTAGTAAGAGGCTTTCAGACAGAACTCTGAAGTAGTATGTTAGTTTTGGGCTCAGAATGATGAGCATTTTTTTTCTTACAGTGCATTTGCAAGAAATTTCTGCCTTTGAGTGCAAGCACTTAAAACTATCTGCAGTTTACACTTGCCAGTACTTTTTGTTTTGTAACATCTGTACGTGATTGAGAGTAGCTGTATTCCAGTTGATTTTCCTGCTTGTTTTGCAAAATGCAGTCACTTTAACTCCAATTCCAAAAAGCAGTTCCAGCTTTTCAGGCAATACATAAGAGCTGACTGGGAAGGGTCGAGAAAAATCTTAACTTTATCTGTGGGGATAGCATCGGGACAGGTCTGCCATAAAAATGAGAACCTTATTCCCAAATTTCTGGATGTTACCTGCAATACAGGCATACTTGAACAGGCAAAGACATGTCATAGAGAGACACATGTGAGTATCTTTCTACTCCATGCTGTAGGATTTTAGCAATGAAGTATTTCAGAGGAAAAGCCAACTAAACTAAATGCAGATTCTTAAGAGAGACTGAGTTACGCTTCTGACCAATTAACTGTGTTGTGGTGATTCTTCAAGGCCCAGCAAATGCCTATTAAAAGGCTGCTTTCACCAGTCTGACAGAGGAAGTATTGCATTTTTCAGTTGGTTATGCCAAGTGAGGTATAGGTTGCATGTCTTAAATGAAGAAGCCTGCCAATCAGAGGAGGAGATATGGAATAATATGAATGCAGTCAGACTTTGTTCCAATTTGTTTAGACCAAATGCTAGGTACAGAAATCAAGCAAGGATAGCAAACTTTAAAGTGCCACAGAATTAAAAACTGGGGAAGCTAAATTATATCCCCAAAGCTATGCTTCACTGTACAAATGAAGAACAAGATGCAGTCAGCCTGGCTCTCCTGTTATGATTTATACAGAAGAAATGTGGAAGAAAGTAACAGTGAGTCAGAATTACAGCAAAAGCTGTGCCAAGAGCTCTTGTATAGGGACAAGACAGCTGACATGGATTGTAAAGCTGCCTGGAGACTTATTTGAGGAGAAATGAAGGAAATAATGACTGCATGCTCTGGAGAAAATGCAAATAAAACAGCTTTCTGGGACCTGTAATTCAGTGGAAGGAAGGAGATGTAATTTAAAGTGTTTGTGGTTTGCAGGAGTTAAATTTAAATGTGGTCAAAGAAAGGAGTGTCCCAGTTCTTGTTCTCAGCTACAAGTATAAAACCAAAGTGGCCTGTTGCATTATGTTAGCAGCAGCCTGTCACTTTGACACCACAGCAAACCTAATCAATTTTGCCAAGTTCCAGATTTTTCTTAGAAATATGCTGATGTGGCATAGTGGTGATGGTGCATTACTGACACATGTACAGGTGAACTCTGCTTTTGCAGAGCTACCTTTGTAATATAATAACATACCTAAAACTGTCACTGGGAATTACATGTTCCAGGCATCTTACAGTTGGAAAATCTGGGCACAGTAATCTCGAGAGTTGCCTTCAGGAGTTTACTGCCACTGGGTTTGCCTGTCCCATAATTTGTAACCCATTCTGTGAAAGCTTTCACTTGTTTGTTTTTTTTTTTTAGTCTGAGAATAACGTTGGTTTTTTTCAGTGATGAGCAGGCTGATCAAATTTGTGGATTATCCAGTGTTTTTTCTCTTTGCCAAGAACTTGGGCTTCATCTGTTTTTAACTTCTTGTTTTCTCTTGCTAATATTGACTCCAGCTGTTTAAAAAAGAAGTATCTTCAAAACCTGCTCGGCAAGCAGTGTGCATGGATTTAGTGAATATAATGGCTTGTGCAGTCAAATCCTTTTTCTAACCTCAAGTGCAGGTGATGGATTACACTTGTTTCTGGCTATGTCTTTCTCCATATACCTTTCCAGCATGAAATCAGAGCAAACTCTAGATTGGAGCTATGACTTCCACACAATGTGTATTGAGGTTGGACAAATCAGATGTTGATTTTGGTTAAGATGAGTGAAAATTTCTTTCTGACTTGCAGTTGATATGTTTCTTCCCCTTTGGGATTTTTTTGACACAGCTGGCACGAGCCACAGTACGTGATCCCAAAACCGGTGTCCTTACAGTGGCTAGCTACAGGGTATCAAAAAGGTAAGCAGAGAGAAGGGTTTAGCTGTAAGGTTTCTGGGCTTAAGGGCTGTCATCTGCTACTTACAGCTGAAAATGTGAACTGCTTTGCATGTAGCTCGCAGAAGTGCATGGTAAATGGCTCTTTTGGCCATCTGAGGGCAGAAGAATCCATCTGCCTTGGGAAATGGGTGGTTGTGGTTGCTATTTCAAAATAACAAGTTTCAATTCTTGCCTTATTGTAGCTCATGGCTGGAGGAAGATGATGATCCTGTTGTGGCCAAAGTGAATCAACGAATGCAGCAAATCACAGGGTTAACAGTGAAAACAGCTGAACTATTGCAGGTTGGTACACGTGTCAGGCTTCATCCTGGTCAAGTTATCCGCTTGTCAGGGTGATCTGGTGCTTATGCAAATAGAAACATAAGCTGTCACTTACTCAGCCCCTCTTAGGGGTTCTGTTGTCTGCTGACTATATACATGGAGTAGGCAAGTAAGGTGTTTATGAAGCGTATGAGACGTTCTGCTGCTCCTAGCTGTAGGGAACTGGCAGGTAGATGTTATCCCTTTATGTGCTAGGCAGAGAGAGGTAAAAATATCAAAGAAATAGAAGGTAATTTTGTGCAGAAATCTGATTCACCAGTTTGTTTTGAAGGAAATGCCAGCCACTTATTTTCATGTCAGCAAAAGTTGAACCTCCTTTCCTAGTCCAACATTTTGAATACTTAAATGTTTTTCTTAGTTCTCACATGAGTTCTGGTCTTTGGCTGTCTATTGGGGAGAGGATGGGCAGCAGAAGTAGTGCTGCACTGTTAGAACAGCTGTACCTTAGCCTGGTTACTGCGTCCCTTCTTTCCTGCTACTTGAGCCTGACTGAAGTGCTATTCATTACTGGCTATCCGCAGAAACCAGGTAGTTTTGTAGTGATCTGGGAGGCTTGTTAAATGCAGCCTTAGAGTAACTAAATCGTGTGACCTTCACATGTTATGTGACCTTCAGATAAAGTAATCAAAGTGATACTTTAAGCTACTTCAAGCTTTCTGTATTACTGGATGGGCATGTGTATGTTATGGATTGTACCTGTGTGACACAATCCAATTCTCTCTCCTACTTTGGACACATGTACTGGAGAGCTACACGCACTTAGCTCCCTCCTTAGGCAACAAGAACGTGGTAAAACTTGCTACTAATTAATGTTAAAGAGATAAGCAGAGTGCTGCCGCTGAGAAATGTTTGGCACCGGGAAATATTCACAGAAAAACCCTTAAACTGTGAAAGGGCACTTGAGTTGGTTCTCTGTATATCTCATTTCTGGCAATGTAAAGAGTAATTGAATGTGGTATAGATAACAATCTATGAAGTGCTGCTTCTCAAAGCATGTTTTGGATTTCTGAGAAGAAATGCCATCTTCTGCAGCAGTCACTTGCAGTTCAATGGATGCTTATGCTTCCTCTTTCACACTTTAGGTTGCTAACTATGGAATGGGAGGGCAGTACGAGCCACACTTTGATTTCTCTAGGGTAAGATCACACTTTCAGTTTATTTTTGATGTGGGAGGGAGAGGGGTAAACAGCCCTGCTGCATGGATGGATTAGGACCTAAAGCTTTTGCATTGCCTCTCTGATGCTAAAAGTTCAAAAGAACAATGAACAAATCTGCCTGCTTTTCTTCATCACCTTGGTTCCTTGCAAAGTATAGAGACATTGAAAGATAGTCACGCAGCATTCAATTGTGCACTTCCTGTTACTTTATTTGGAAACTGAGGTCTGCAAGCCCCGACTTGTGGTCTGCATTGTTCCATTAGGCTTCTGAGTTTGGCAAGAGGGTCCAAGTCCTCCTTTGGATATTTTAAAACACTTTTCAGGAGATAACTGAGGAGGAGACATCCTTCCGCCTCCCTCAAAAAAAAAAAAAAAGTAGCCATTGTGGGTCATACAACCCTTCTGGCAAAACCCTTAGCTGTAGGGCCCAAAGATGGTTTGGTTGGCTGGGTATTGAGGGCAGTGCTGCAGTGAGTTGAACCTGCAGCTGGTAGGTGCCTGGTCTGCACGCTCTACTTGGCAGATAATGGTTCTGGTTTGCTGCTGATGGGGAGAAAGGAGGGAGAGTCTCTTAATTGTTACCCTAAACCAGTCCATGAACATACTAATTGTACTGAAGAGCTGTGGTGACAGTTAATTTCATATATAAAATCCATCTGATGCCTGAGATTCCAGCAGAACCATGGCATTTCCATGGAATCTGGTTTAATTCAGGCTGTCCCAATGGCTTTACCTGGTAGAAGGGATTCGTGCAGCCAGACCTCAACCTAGTAATTGAGTGCAAAATTGAAACTGCCCAACCTAGCACCGCTTAAAAAAATTAAAACAAGAAAATTCTGATCTTTAGCCCTGTGGAAGCTCCCATTCGTTAGCTTTGGCCTGTTGAGAAAACTTTCCTGTAAACTTTAAGACTGCTTTGTTTTCCAAGTCAAGCAAATGCTCTTAAATTCTCTTCAAACCTTTGAACTCAAGGACCTCAGCCATTAAATTGGCCAGTGTGGACTTCACTTTTGGATTAGGCAGCTGAGGCAGAGCTCCACTTGGAACATAACCTTGGCAGCAGTCATCAGTCAAGGCAAGGCAGTCGCAGAACTTGCCATAGTTTTGGACTGGTCCTCCAGGCTCTCTGTGCATCACAGATTTCAGTGTCAAAACACAGAAGTACTGCTGTGTCTCTCCATCTCCTGATCAGTCTGGCAGGTTTTTATTCCCTTGCAGTTTGCAAATAGGGACACTTTAGTAGCTGCATATTACAAACTTGAGATTTTTTTTGGTTGCTCAAAAAGTTAGAGTAATTTTTGGCTGTTGAAGTTCAGAAATGCATGGATGGACCTGGATTTGACAGTGGTGGCAGGAACCAGGGAAAACCCTGTATCTCAGTGGTCTTATGTTTGCTCTTTTGTATTTAATTTGCATATGCAGATACATATGCAATTACTTGCAGAACCCATTTCAGGAAAGACTTTATTGCTTACAACATATGCAAGTAGATTGAACTGTAACATCTTAATGATGCTAGTTGCAGTTTTCCTTGCTGTCTTTTTTTCTAGTACCAATTTATACTTTTGTTTAAATGTTAAAGATTATTAGGTTGTGTAGAAGAGTAGACCTTAATGTTTCCTGGCTGAAATTACTCCCTGACTATTAGCAATGTAAATAAACTTCTAATTGTTTTGTTTTTATGGAGAGAGGAGAGACACATTAGTATTCTAGATGATCTTATAGCTTTGAAACTGGCACCACTGATTTTGTACTGCAGTGAATGAAACCCAGTGTTTCCTGTGGAGTGATCTATTTGGTGTGGTTCTTAGTCCTAGACAGGCAGCCACCAGAAGGAAGTTCACGATTGCCAGCAGGCAAAATTGCAGAACAGCAAAAAGGGACCTTTTCTGTTCTCATGACAGCATTTCTTTGAGCTGCCACAACACTGAAGAAAGCTAGTGTGTTATCTAAAGCCTACTGAAGATGAGTTTTCCATATTCACCTCAGTTATTGACTTTGGATCAGTGTCCAGTACAGTAATGGCCTGTGTTAACATTACTTGGATAACATCTGTGCCACAGGCCTAAAAACATTGCTTCTGCTCTGCCCTGAGAGTCACTTCAGTGCTACTCCCCTCCATAGCATCTGAGTGCTATGTGCATGCAGTTATGCACCCTGGCTGCAATTTATAATGGCTTTAATGTTGGCCTGTATCAATTTTCCTCTTGCTATTTCAACTCTTTAAATTGGGATTAAGGATGTCTCTGCAGAGCTACACATCTGTAACTCTAGTGTGAGCCCATTTGGAACTTGGGTTAAAGTTGTTGTCTGTTACAGCGACCCTTTGACAGCACACTCAAATCGGAAGGAAATAGGCTAGCGACGTTTCTTAACTATGTAAGTACCTCTGTTTGTCTGCTGTCTCTGAGCTCGAAGTTTGCAGTTACTCTCATTTAATTTTATAGAAAGATGAGCCAGATGCTTTCAAGCGGTTAGGGACTGGAAATCGTGTGGCCACTTTTTTAAACTATGTAAGTATGATGATCCTTTATGCATTGAGTGTAACTTCAGCAGCATCTTGTTTACAGCTTGTGCAGTTGGTTATGTGTAGAGACTTCCTGGCATCTGGAAGTAGGGATTTCATTATTCTTACAGCATCAGGTGCTGTCCCATCTGATAGAGTTCTGGTGGAATTTGAAGCTCAGGGCAGAAAACTTGATTAGAGGGCCCAGCTTCCCATTTTGTCTGCTCTACTATGAAGCCTTTGACTTCATTGGATTCACGTTGATGGGAAAGGAGAATTTGGCTTATGTCTCAAAGGAGAGTGCTTGGGGTTCTGCTCAAGTGGCATGCTGTTGGAGAACTTGACTATCGTCCATTTACTGTGAGATATTCATGTTCTTCCACCACTGTTTGACAGCACTTGATGTTGTGGTCTGTCAGCCTCCATTTCAGCTGTTTGCCAGAGTTACTCTGGCAGAGCTGTCACCTCAGCAAATGGAGGAGACATAGCTAATAAAGTTGATGCAACTGGATTCAAAATGCAGAATTGAAGAGATGCATTAGTTGCATGCATTATTTAGCCTACAGACCATGTACACTGGGATCATAAACCTTGCTGCCACTGTTATTAGTCTGCTAATATAGTCTGCTGCAAAGAGACTTTAGTCTCAATCTGTATTTTGTTTGCTTATTAGACTTTTGAAAAAACCTTGATTTAGAGGGAATGATATACACCTTATTGTCTGCCTGTACAGCTGTACATGGTCAAAGGCAATTTACCCTTGTATGTCCCATGTAGCACATCCCATACATGTACCAACACCCTTACTAAAAAGAGTGGTTGTGTTGCTAAGACATAGGTATTAACTTGCAAAGTTGCATGCACATGCTTTCTAGTTGGAAGGGGCAAAAACCTGTGCACCTATGGCATCTTATGCCCTTTTATTGTAGGTACCAAGCAGGAGGACACCAGAGTGGTAATAACATCTGCTTTAAACAGAAATCCAAGTTACAATAGTGAATGTGGGAACTTGGGGAGTGTTAATAGTAGATAGTTAATAGTAGTTCTGCCATTCAAGACTGGTGGGAGCTGGATCTGACTCATTGTTTCTTTTAATTAGTATCTGATCAAAAACTTACTGAAATCAATGGATGGCTTTCTACTTTTAATGAGTGTTGCCAGAATGGTGAGTTCTGGCTCAAGTCTAGAATTCCTAATGAATACATGATTACTGATGAATTCAGTAAGGTTAAGCTCATTCCAGTGTAGGAAGATAAAGCATAGAGGTACATCCATTCCTCTGGAGCCTCATAGCTGCGTGTATTAAAGCTTGAGATGCATAAAGCACTGGAAGTGGCATAACGTCACTGGTGAATAGTGTAGAAAGTGAGGTTTTCTAATAGTTTGTATCATTTTTGAAGTGGTTGACCAAGATGCGTAAGCTAAATGATGAAAATCAGTTCCAAAGATGTGGTTTCAATTTATGAGGAAACCTGTGGTTTAACAGATACTTACTTGTTTTCCAAATTGGATCATAAACTGGAATGAAATTCTTGAGACTGACTTGCTCTGAAGTCCGCTCCCTTGTTCTAGAGTACTAGCTCATTAAAACTGCAGGTAAACAAGTTTATGGCTAATTAACAATCTATGTATAAATCTAAATGCAGTGCTGAGCAAAAGCCTTCAGCTGAAATAAAAGCCTTCAGTAGCAGGCACTGTTGCTTTTTCAGTTTCTGCTGGTTGAAATGTACCCCTTCTTCATCCGTACCTCTTGCAGAGGTGCACGTTGCAACATCACTGTGAGGGCTTGGGGCACTGTAGCTTGTGGGAATGCTTGTGCAAAGTGTTGTCAATGGATAGAGTTTGTGGACTTTGTTTTCTCAGATGAGTGACGTAGAAGCTGGAGGAGCTACAGTTTTCCCAGATTTTGGGGCAGCAATATGGCCCAAGAAGGTAAAGCCTGTTTATGTGTGTTGGTTGATTCTCCTCTTCCCTGTTACTGTCTCTTGCTCAGTATAGTCCTGCATCCATTTAAATATCAGCTAATGTGATAAAGTGATACTCACTGCATCTTGGATGGGCTACTGTGTATCAAGGCAGCTGTAGCTGGTCTTGTATACTGCTGGGCTGCTTCCTTGTTTTATGGCGTGTAGTGTGAACAGTTTCTGCATAGAGCTGTTATTAACAAAAACTTGTGTTCAGGTAGAACTCCCCTGTCTTCTGAATGTTGCTGAATTAATTTTCATGTGATGGCCTATGTTGAAGTTCTTCATAAGAGTCTGCAGCTTAATTCATAGGCTTTCCACGCCCTGCCCCTTACTGTAACCCAATTAATTACATTGCTTACCTTCTGACTAGGTCTGGTTTCACTTTTCAGGGAACAGCTGTGTTTTGGTACAATCTTTTCAGAAGTGGCGAGGGTGATTATAGAACAAGGCATGCAGCTTGTCCAGTGCTAGTAGGGTGTAAATGGGGTAAGTAATATTCCTTTAGGAACAAAACCTGAAGGAAGGCCTGTGTGTGTGTACAAAGCTGGTTATATACTGAACCCTTATAACTGCATTTAATAACCTGGGTATTGACATTTTAGCTACTGAAGTCATTTGGCCATAATGAAAACTTTCACCATCAAATTAATGTAGTATTAAGCAGCTACATTGTTCAGATCTAGCTCTTCTAATCAGTTTCATTTGTGTTGTTGATCGCACAAAATGTGTAATAGTGTCATTGGGTTTGTGTACTGTATCAGCGTCAGGATGACTTGAATAATCACTTGATTAGAATCAAGTCTCTTCCCGTGAAGATTTGTGCAAAGTTTGAATTGCAGAAAGAGGAAGAGCTCTTTGTAAGGTAAATTGTAATGTATGGACACTTCTAACTGCTGAAAGCTTTTCAAGCTTTATGTCATCCATTCCTGTACCCACCTCTCAGCCTCCAAGATATTGCTCTGGAGTGCCATAGCAGACGATCTGTAGATGGTACCAGACTCAGAATACACAACTCTGTTGGCCTCAGAGCTGTGCAATTGGAAAGATCCTTTTGTTTCCAGCCCTGTGCATCTTCCTATCTCTTTCCTGTTGGATAAGTAGAGAGGTATAAGCAGAAATCCTCAGACTGAGACATGAGGTTTTACTTGAAGAAACTGCCTGGGTTGCAGTGATATACACACTGGGTATATGATAGTAACTAATTTCACATCCTTGTTCCACAGTTTCAAACAAATGGTTTCACGAAAGAGGAAATGAATTCTTAAGACCTTGTGGGAGAACAGAGGTTGACTGAAAACCCACCCTGCTGCAGGCCTTGATTTCTCTGTCTCCTTTTCTACAATTTGTTCTTCCAATTCATTTCTAAGAAATGATTCATTTTTTTCTCCAAGAGTCCTCGCACTTTACCTGATAAGGACAACAAAATATGTAACAAGTCTGGAAGAAAGTAAATGGCATTGCACACCTCCCTGTGTTTTGGTTGCTGTTACTTCCATGTTTTCCCTGCCATCCTCCTCTACCTGCCTTCTGCCTCCAAACTTTCTCTATTTTAGTGGTGCAAACAGTGCTGTGGGCGATTCGGTATGTTTGGGTGCCTGGTCATGTGCCTTTTGTACCTCAGAAGATTTAGATGTTAAATATTTCTTTGAACCAAAGTTTGTTTTAAAGTTTTGTGTACATGTTGATTTTATTGTATTTCTATGGATCACAAGTTTTGAAACAAAAATAAATGTTCTTTCCAAAAAGTGTTTTTCTTCTGTGTCCTCAGCAGGTATATTATCAGTGTTTGGTTTCAAGGCCTTTATTTTTTGTCTTTGAGAGCCTCATGCTGCTTTGCCCTTGTTCTACAGAATTACATCATGGCTTTTGACAGTGTTGTGTTTAAGACTCCAGCACATGACATAGAACTATTGCACCTTCTGCTGAACCTAGAAAGTTTGAATTTGTATATTGAAACTATAATGTCTCCTGGGAGCAGGCAGGCTCCACCTTTTGGGCCAATGGCAACTGTGATCTCAGTACATTGATGAGCAGCTTTTCCCTGTGATGTTAACTTCTCTGGGGGTACTAGCTATTTTTGATGGAAGCAGTTACAAAAATCTGAAGTATTTCAAGATTTTTGGCAGTCTGGAGAATTCTTGATTCTGAAAGCAGGCATCTCTGCTGATGGAACACTCCATTTTTACCACAGGAACATCTTATTGTTGAGTCTCCTTCTCTGAAGACATTCAAAACTCACCTGGATGAGTTCCTGTGTGATCTAAGAGATCCTGCTCGGGCAGGGAGGTTGGACTAGATGATCTTTTGAGTTCCCCTCCAGCTCTTAAGATTGTGTGATCTGGCAGAGTTCACTCCCTATTGAAATCAGTAGGGTGACTTGCAAGCAAATCTTAATCTACTTTTCTGGACCAGGGCAGGATTTTGTCTTGCCCTTCAGACAGACTGGGAATAATCATGCCCTTTGAACACTAGGATTTAGATTCTGCTTTGCTTTTAGGGCTTTGTTAGCTTGTGTGTGTTGAACATGAGCTAACACATGGAAGACAATGTTGTCCATTGTAGAAAGCAAATCCCATTTTTTAATTATAATTCATAAGCAATGACAGTTAATTAATAAAAGGACAAAGTTATGGCAAAATATGTAAATGTTTCAGAAATGTAGAAACTTGCTGGTAGTCTCAGACTGATGTATTGATATGCTACTCTCCGGTGTAGATTGACCCTAGATCCCCCATTTCTGCTAGGCTTGGGCATGACTTCATGGGAATAGGGATATGACTGCAGGTGCACTTGAAGCCAAAACTGGTAGAGATTTTACAAGCATAACTTCTTGCTGAAGGACTGGTTTGGGCAATTGTTCATACTGGAACATACAAAAAAAAAAAAAAAAAAAAACCTGGCTTGAGAAAGTGAAAGAAGTTTCAGTTATACCAAAACATCTGGTTGTGGTAGTCTTTCTCTGAAGAGAGATTTAGGGAATGGGAGGGCTTCCCGTGATGGGTGTAATAGGTGGCATCTATTTTATATATATGTTATATATAATATATAACTATATATTATATAGTTATATATAGTGTCACTTGGCAGAATATGTTCGTGTGCTGCTGAGTCTTACACATTATAGTGGTTTTGCTTTGGCCAGGTTTTTTGGTAGTAGAGGGGCTACAGGGGTGGCTTCTTCAAACAAAGATCTGCCAGAAGCTTCCCATGTAGCTGACAGGGCTAGGCCCAGTCCATTCTAAGCTGGACCCTGCAGCTGACCAAGGCCTGGCCGATGAGTGATAGAGGTAACACCTCTGTAAATAGCGTATTTGAGAAGGGGAGGAAGTTGCTGCACAGTTGCTGGAGCAGCAACAGGGAGTGAGAATGTGAAAACATCTCTGCAGACACCAAGGTCTGTGGAGGAGGAGGGTACTTAGGCCCTGACCTGTGGTGCAGCCCATGGTGATGCAGCTGTGCCTCTGCAGTCCATAGAGACCACTGGGGAGCAGAGATCCACTCACAGCCCGTGGAGGACCCCACGCCAGAGCAGGTGGATGCCTGAGGGAGGCTGTGACTCTGTGGGAAGCTCACCCTGGAGCAAGTTCCTGGAAGGACCTTGGGAGCCTGTGGGGAGAGAGGAGCCCATGCCAGAGTAAGTTTGCTGTCAGGGCTTGTGATCCTGTCAGGGACTCAGGCTGGAGAATTTGGTACCTGAAGGACTGCTCTCCCAGTGGATGAGCCACATTGGGGCAGAGTGTGAGGAGCTGCCCCCGTGGGAGACCCTATGCTGGAGCAGTTCGTGAGGAACTGTAGCCCATGGGAAAGACACTGGAGAAGTTCGTGAGGGACTCTGCTGTCCCACAGTGTAGCAGTGGGAAGTGCGAGGAGGCCTCTCCCTGAGAAGCAGCAGCGACAAAGTTCATCTGTAATGACCTGACCACAACTGCCATTCCCTGTGCCTCTGGGGGGAGAAGGAAGGGGCGTTCTGGGAAGAGGGAGGAGTAGGCGGAGGTATTTTAAGGTTCAGTTTAATTTCTCATCTCCCTGTTCTTACTGTACCTTTAATAAATCAGACCTTTTTCTCCCTAAGTTGAGTCTGTTTTGCCTGTGACGCGAATTGCTGAGTGATCTCTGTCCTTATCTTGACTCACAAACAGCTCGTTATATTTCTCTCTGTCTCCTGTCCAGTTTAGGAGCGGGAGTGATTTCATTACTTGATGGACACCTGACTAAACCACTACACACATGGATTTAATGGTTACTGCTTTGTTTAGTAATTTAGATGCCACATGTAAGTATGTGTATTCACTGATGTTTTAATTGCTAGACACACACAACCAGCTGGAGAGTGTTGGATTGCCCAGGCAGAGACTTGTTGAACTGCAGTTATTAATAATACTGAAATGAGAGGAGCATCTAGTCTTGGAAGCAAGCTTTGTGAGACCATTTATAGCAGGTAACTATAGGAATTGCAAAAAAACTTAAGTGACCCAGCACAGCATAGCTCAAGAGTTGTTTCTCTAATCTCTCCTAGTGCTCCTTTGCTTGCCATGAAAGTTGTGGTTGTTGGCTGGCTGTTGAGAATATTTCATTGTTGACCTCTAATTTTCTTAGTAAAATCTCTCAGCACAACATAAACTTAGGAAATAAGGAGTCTTGCTTTGTAACAAAGTATCCAACATGTGACAGCTTCACAGATGTGAAGAACTGAGGAGGAGCCAAACCCACAATCTTGTTGGAATGCTTTGGATTTCAGAGGGAGGAAGAGAAATCTACTAAGGCTTTGTCAATGTGGTATGTTGACAGATAAAGTTCATATCAGGACTCTGGCCAAAAATCTGCACATCCCACTTCTGAAATAGTGTCGTTGTCTGGGAATTGTTATTAACTATGTTACATCATACTGAACTTCAGATAACTGTACTTGTTTTCTCTGGGAAAAAAACCTATTCTGTTTTCTGAGTTGTCTTCTGCCTTGCTGTGGTCTATCCCTAAAGTATGAGACATGAGTGTGGATGCAAAACTGCTCGAATAATGAGCTGCGTTGAATTGTGGGAAGGATTCACTTGCTGCTAATCTAATCTGAAGATAGTTACTTTAGAGAAAAGAAGAGCACATGTGACTCGGCATGTTTATGTAGTCTAACAGATTGTGTTCCTAATTCTCCTGTTGTTCTAGAAGATTAAGAGAGTATGGTAATTACCCTAAAATTAAACCTGCGTGATAGGAGGTTTTTTAGATCTAAACCCCAGAAGATTCACGTGCTAGGACAAATAAGCCTTCCTCTGTTAGGCATAGGGAGCCTTTGCCAGCATATCACTGGTACAGTAAGTGCTTAAACCTTGTTTATACTGAAGTGTTTTTTCTCTTGACATGCAGACTTATTTCACAGTGTTTAAGTACTTAGTACAGACACTGCTAAAGTTTGCTATGGACAAGTGTCTGCCAGAAGTGTGCTTTGGTACCCTTCAGAGAGGCCCTCAGGCCACAACCTTTAGAGTTAGCTTAGTGATCAGGTCTTCAGGGCACCACTCTGCTTAACAGGTACTGATGAAAGCAGACACCATGTGAACTCTGATGGAAAGACGATCTCTTAGCCTGGCTTATGTAGTCATAATAAGAAAAACTACCCCCAACCCATGCCAGTAATCCCCATCCAGTTTGAGCTTGTGGTTTCTTAACCCTTGGCCTCAACACTACTGGTTGGGCTCAATGATATTAAAGACCTTTTCCAACCTAAGCAGTTCTGTGAGTCTGTGACATACCCTCTGTTGCTTAGCAATTATGTATCCCTCCAACTGGGTTAGGAAAGCACCTAAAGTGTTAGTTTTCAACTTCATAGACTCACTGAAGGATTTACCTTTTTGTCTGCATTGGAAGTTACTTCTCTTTCCCATTATATGATTTTCACATGTTTTTCCACTCTATCAAATCACTTTAGGTGGGAAAACTGGCACCTAGACTAAAATGTGTAGTGTGAGTGGAGAAAGGGTTTATCAGGAATGGACAAGGGAAGCTGTGCAAGCAATGGCAGAGTGCAATCAGGGTGTTGTGCTGGGAGGACCACGTCTGTATTATACAAGTGGGTTGTGTGCCTCATCTGAGCTATAAAACCTCTAATGTGGGAAGAGGAAGGGTCACCCTTCAGTGATGCTGAGTTTGATTTGAGATAAAATGATGTGTGTAAAACGCAGCTCAGGACATAGCTGTCTCCCAGACCTCTTCTGCTCTGCCTGTAACCAGGGATGATGCTGGGGTACAGTGCAGCACAGAATGTGGTCCTCTGTCCTAAAGAAGAGGAATTCTTGTCAGAGACTCTGAAAAGGGCCAGAACCTGAGCCTACTGAGCTTTAGGTGATAGGAATTTAAAGAGACCACTTTCACATGTCAAGTCCTGAATCTGTCTCATGTAGCAGGAAAGAGACTGCCTAGACTGTGTGTGGTGAGGATATCTGTGTAACCAGAGGTTAGCTCTTGTCCTCTCTATTGATGCAGATAATCCCTTCCTCACTGCTCATGTGTTATTGCCTCTGTGCAGCCCTTTGAGCATGATTGTCTCCTGTCCC
Source organism: Urocolius indicus (assembly GCA_013401255.1). Taxonomy (NCBI): domain Eukaryota; kingdom Metazoa; phylum Chordata; class Aves; order Coliiformes; family Coliidae; genus Urocolius; species Urocolius indicus. Next base: position 11,274 of record WBNH01006525.1, on the reverse strand, counting down.
TCTGAGACAAAGGTGATCCAGGAAAGGAGGATGGTTCCAGTAAAGTGCTTTCAGACCAGTGCAGCCTCAGGAGCCCTTAAGTTTTACCCAATTCCAGCTTCTCTGACTCCTGTTTTGGCCACCCATCTCCCTTGTCTACAGCATCATCTTAACTCTGGAGAGGCAACTGTGTGGCACTGCCAGGGGCATGGGGCTAAATTTGGAAATCCTTTTTATGTACTTTGCAATAAAGTGCAGTGCACAGGTCTGGATCTTTCTGGGAACTGTCATGGGACATGCTGTCCAAAAAGCAAACACGTTCTGGTGTCTTTGACGAGCAACATGAAGGTCATACAAATCATTAGTAATGCTAAGCTATGGTTAACCAACATGCACCATACACAGCTTGGTGATGAATGTGGGTAGCTGGCTGATGGCTCTCACAGCCCGTAACAACAGGCGCAGGGTAACTGTAGGGTAACCCCAGCTTGGCAGTGAGTTTTGATGCTCTATAACTGGGAAGTGTTCATGCATTTACCTACCGTGCAATGAGAGTAAGTGGAGCAGGTCAGGAAGAAGAATGAAAGTGAGAGGTTTTTATCACATGTGTAGGAAGATGCTGGGTATCTTGGAGTACCTGAAGACACAAGGCTCACCCCAGTGCTTTGTACACACCTACTGAGATGCATATGCAGCTAAGACAAGAATCTTGCCTACCCTCTGCACTGCTGTTTGGAGGCAAAGCCAACCTTTCAGCAAAGCCACTAGCTTACCTCTGATTGCCATTCTGCACACAGCATTGCTTCCAAGGCAGACTTTGTTTGTAGAGCCCTGGGAGATGCTTCCTCCACTTTAATCTTCTTGAATGAAGGCAAGCAAAGTAAACATTTCTGAGTGACATGCATGAATCTGTAAATCCTAATACCAGATGTGGCCTTAGGCTGTCACTTCCTAAGAAGTGTTAATTTATTCATGCTCTCTGGTCTCACTTTGCCTCCACACATGTATTTTTGTGAGAGGAACACTGCAGAATGTGCAAGACACTCCTGTCTGTGGGAGGACGATGAGTGCTAGCTGTGTCTGTCCCCAGCCCTTGCCCTGGGAGGAGCACTTGCTGTGTGTGTCTGGGAAAGTCTCCCAAGTCTGACTTGCAAGTGTCCTCCACAAAGGTTTCATCTGCCTCCAGCATGGCTTTCACCAGTTCTAGTAGATGGAAACACGCTCTCCCTGGACAAGCCACTTGCAGTGGGATCCCACCTTCTCTGCAGCTCAGCCCCTCACTCCTGTGGGCTGCTCCTGTTCTGAGTTAGGAGAGAGTGAAGTGTTTCAAATTAGCAAAGAGGCTGAAATCATTAAGCTTTTATTAGCATAACCTCACCCTTGCCAAAATAAATTATTGAACTCTCTTACAGAGCCTATCAGCCCAGCTGTTTGATCACTGACCAAACCTCCCTCATGAGCTCTCCATGCTCTTCTGCACAGCAGGATCCTGCTAACACCCCCGGGATGGGGAGCACCCTGGCTTGGGCACAGGGCAGGGTACAAGTGCCTGCTGGATGGCTGGATGCCCCTGGCTCAGAACAGGTTAGCAGGAGCCAGGGAAGGGCAGGAGCAGGGCTGGAAGGGCTGGTGCTCCTTGCAGAGGATGTGGATGTTGGGGGAACTGGTCTGGTCTGGTCACGTCCAGGGTGCAGCTGAGCAGAGCAGTGAATTGACAGGAGCTGAAATCTCCCCCAAACCAACACAGTTCATGGTGTGGTCAGAGGTGCAGGGGGTGGGTTTGCTGTTCCTGGGGTTGTGTTCTGCGGCAGCTAGGCAGGCTGCCATGCATCTGCCCCATGGTCCCTCCCACAGCTGCCAAAGACACGGCTGAGCTGCTTTCTTGTGGTTTATAAAAGCACCTAGAGGAGGAAAGCTGCCAGAGGTGACAAGCTATGGGCTCTCCTGCATATAAGTGCATTCCCAGAGTATTTGTGCTTTTTGTTTGGGACTGTGAGCAGAGGGAGGCAGGCTGGAGATGGGTGGGTGAGTGTTTGCTCCTGGACACAGGGGAGTTGCAAGGGTCACGCACTTCCCTAGAGGGAAGGGCTTTCAGTCCTGCTGTTGGCAAGACCTCCATAAAATCATCATCTTTCACATCCAAAGGGAACAGATGAAAATCTGCATTTTTCTCTCATTTTAGAAACTGTTGTGGGCACCAAAGAAGCAAGGAAGTGCAGAGATGGGGTGTAGGCACCCGTTGGGTTCATCTGAAAAAAAAAGAACATGGATGAGAATTGCTCCTGTGAATAAGGAGAAGCTGAGAAAGCATCGACACAGATCCTTGAAAGTTTTTTTTTTTTATGTTAACAATGAGGAGTTTCTGTTTAACTGAGTCTGCTCAACTTGTGATGACACATCTGTCTGTCTGTGGAGAGACATTTTCTTTTCAAAAGGCTGTTTCTGCTACCTACTTGCTTAATACAGTTTCAGTATAATTTGCTTCCAGTAGAGCTTTACTTGCCATCCCCGAGGACTGGGACACCGGGCAGTGTGATCTGCTGTGCTTTTGGGCACTATCACTGGGTGGAAACATCCTACTGTGTCACATTCATGCAAGAAAGAGTTTTTTAGGTCATTCAAAAGAAACCATTTCTATATTAACAAGTTGCATAGAAATTCAGATGGCTCAGAATTTTACCTAAATAAAACCTGAGCATCTGAATTGTTGTGTGCTCCCATCTTTGAGTAATCCTTCCCAGAAGAGCTCCCTTGTGAGTGCATTGCCAGAAGAACAGCCAGTACTGGCACTTTTAGTCAGAAGCTTTGCATGGGCACTGTCACTGTGGTTTTTCATATGAGTGTTTTGCTCTGAGTAAAGGGTAACTTGGATTTTCTAGGTAACTAGCATGATTTCACTCACAGGAAAGAGGAAATGGCAAGCTGTACTTGGTTTTGTAGTGTTACACAAGCAACATACAGCAGGTACTGCGTGGTCCCTGAGCTGCTGGGACTGACAGGGCACTTCTCAGGATGGAGCTGCCAGTGAGTGGTTTTATGTGATTTCACAGTAATATTTCCATCCTTTTAAGTTTTGAATTCACCCTGATGGCCAAAGGCAGCAAAAGCGAAGGCTGGGACAGGGTCCTGGTCTCCAGCTGTGTCTGCCAAGCAATGAGGTGAAGCAGGAGTGGCTCCGAGTGTGCACCAGCCTGGTTGATGTGGTCACCACTGCTGTGACTCAAGGCCTGAGGCGTGTGAGAGCAGCACAAGCTGACAATGTTGGGATGATCTGCTTCTGTAGTAATTTCTTCTTTGTGACACTAGAGCTTACTGTTAAATCTTTTCAAGATAAGGAAAAATGTTCATAGCTGAGTAGCTGTTTTACCTTACAAAAGCAAATGAAAGCATCAGGGAGAATCACCTCTGTGGGTACCAGGCCTTTGTTTCTGTTGTAATTCATTCAGAAGAACAACTCAGCACATCCTTGCCTAACTCTCCCCATTGCCGATGCCAGCCTCAATGGCTGGTGCCAGTTGCACTTGTCTCCCCTTGGGCTCTGAGCTACCATGGCTGACTTTTGTTTCTAGCATTTTGTAAGCCTCTTGTGAAAGCAAGGTGTGAGAAAGCATTTAAACCGTGACACTGATTCTGCAAATGAAAACCAGAAATCCGGGCCCCAAAAAGAACATTTTCCTTCTCACTTGGAATACAGAAGGGTTGACACAAGCCTTGGCAGAGGTGGTTGGTGTTCAGGGTATTTGCACATCTAGCCTGCCTAAAGCATGCAGCCAAGCCATTCAGGTGGAATGATGCTGGCCTTGGGAGTGCCTCACCAACAGGAATCAAACTGTACCAGGTGCTCTCTGAGCCACTGAGGGCCCCTGCACTGGGACACCAGTACCTTCAGTAGTGGGATTTCTCTTGTGAATCTCTTGTAATTTTTGCCCTGTTTAGCCTTTGCTCAGCAAACCTTCATTAACCTGCCAAACCAATGAGCAGATCTAAGATTTACATGAGTGTTTTCAAGATAAAGTTTAGCTTTTGTTCTGCAGTGTTGGTCAATAAAAGAGAGTAGTTTGGGGGAAATGTTTTGATGATTAAAAGCCACTTTTAGCTCATACCTGAGAAACCACAAAGTTGAAGCTTCATGCAGATCAGAAGCTTTTTACTAACCATCTTGCAACCTTTGCTTCTTTTTAATACTTGGTGCTCAGTTCCTGCCAAGGCATGACTCTGTCTCTGGTTGCACTTTCATGTCATTTTGAAACAGCAGCTCCAAGTTCAGAAAGTCAGAAATGTGTTTTGTATAGAGCTGGAAGGCTGGGTTTTAAAATCTCAAGGCTGTTCAACCCCACTCCTCACTGCCTGAGGCAAGGCTGGTGCTCCCAGGAGCACTCCTTTCCCCCAACTATCCTGGTTATGTTAGTACAAAGTATGGCTTCCCTTTCCAGGACAAGAGAAAATGGCCTGAAGTTGCGTCAAGGGAGGTTTAAATTGGAGATAAGGAAGAATTTTTTCACTGAGAAGGTTGATAGTGGCACAGGCTGCCCAGGAAGTGGTGGAGTTCCTGAACCTTGGAGGTATTGAAAAGCCACGTAGCTGAGGTGCTGAGGGACATGGTTTAGTGGTGGGCTTGGCAGTATGAGGTTAGTGGTTGGATTCAATAATTTTAAAGGTCTTTTCCAACCAAAATGATTCTGTGATTTCAGCACTGGCTGATTCATGCTTGCCCAATAGAATGCTACTGGCAGGGGTTTGTCTCACCTGCTGCCCAGTGCCTCGTTATAGTTGGAGCAGGAAAACGGGCACTGCCAAGCATGGTAGGGGTAGCCATGTCCTGGCAGTGTCTGCCTCTGTCTTGGCTACAGAGGATTCCTGGATCCAGTGTGTTGGCTTCAGAGTGAAAGCATGGATACAAGGCTGAGGTAGGGCAGAGCTCCTGACCTGCAAGTGAGTGTCGTAGTTTAGGCCCAGCCAGGGAAAAAAAGGACCATGAGCAGCCACTTACTCACTCCTCCCTCTCCCAGCAGGACAGGGAAGAAATGTAACTGAGGGCCTTTGCAACCCCCTAAGGACAGGGAGGGCTTTCTCACCACTTCTGGTTCCAGGCCACACAGATGAAACTGCTTAACTTGGGGAGGAAAATAAAAAATAATCCACCACCAACTAAAACATAACAAACAGAAAAGAACACAGAGTGGCACAAAGATGAAGGGTACAACCAGCTCTTTAAAATCATCTTCTCCTCGCTCCTCCCCTCTTCCAGGGCTCAGAGCCCTGATCACAGTGTCTTTACCTCCTCTCCCCATGAACAACTCAGGGGGGCTGGGAATGGGGGTTTCAGTCAGTCTTTTCCTGATGGCTCCTGGCACTTGTCTCTCTTCAGCGCAGACAGATTCCTCACCAGTCCTCCCTGCTCCAGCCCAGGTTCCCTCACACACTGGGCAGCCTTGTACAGGCCGCTCCAACATGTGATCATCTTGAGCACTGCAGCTCCCCTCTGCCTCTCATGTGAGTCTGCTCTGTGGCCCGCAGGCTCTCCAGCACGACCTGCACCGTGGCTGCCTCCTCACACAGTCTCTCGCCCATCTGAGCGCGCTCACATGGAGCTGCTGGTAGCTCTCAGTCCTGCCAATGCCCTATGGGTTGCAGAGGCACAGCCTGTGTTCTCACCACAGGTTGCAGAGGGATCGCTGGTCTGGCACTCCTCCTTCCTTCCTTCCTTCCTTCCTTCCTCCTTCTCTGCCTGAGGGGTCTGCGTGGTCACCTCCATCTTGTACCGCTCTTCCGCTTCCTCTTCTCGCTCAGATTTCCCTTCTTAAACAGTGATGGCAGAGGTGCCAGATTGGCCTGGCTGGGCCAGAGGTGGGTCCACCTCAGAGCCAGAGGCAGTTTTGAGAACTGTTTACAGGGACCAGCACTCAGCTCCCTTCCCCTGCTACCAAGCAAAAGCAGCTCTACACAATCCCATGACAAGGAGAGCTCGATCTTGCTGCATTTGAGGGGGTGATTGAGTATCCCAGTCACAGGAGGCAGTGGCTCTGCCATTGCCAACTCCCTTGTTGCAGCCCTCCAGCCCAGCTACAGCAACTGGGGCCTCCCGGGGTCTCTCAGCAACTTCCAGCAGAAGGGAGAACTTCAGCTCTCACTGGGGTCAGCTCCACAGGATTGACTAAATCCAACCCTTCCTTGTGATCAAGAAGCTGTAGGGAACAACAAATAACTCCTAAAATACCCTTCCCCCCGTTAGATTGGAAACAACAGCTTCAGGCTGGACTGATCAAGTACAACATGTTCCTCTCTAACCTGAGAGTAAATAATTTCCTCTGTTTCCATGGCTGTTGCGTGACAACTGTCTGGGTTTTACTGAAGTAGCACAAAGATTATCACAAGAGGTGAAAACAGATAAAATTAGCGAGGAAGCTTTTTATCTCGAAGTATTGCCTAAAGGGAGCTCAACATGAGATGTTCAAAACAACAACCACTAGGCCCTAAATGTTCTCTAAGAAATGTCCCAGCATGGCTGGTGGGTTTGATGTATAGATACGGGCAACCACATCTCCCTCTCCATCAGGTCAAGGTGGGAGAACTTAGTGCTTCTCTGTATCTGGAGTCGGGCGCTGATTGAATACCCTGACCCAACACTGAGCTTAGTGGGGCTGAGTAGCCTCATGATTTGCAAAAGGAGTCTCAGTCCTGTAAATGTGACTAGAGTTACCACAGCAGTGCTGTGCATATTCCACTTCTAAATAGCTGTTAGATCAAGTCCCTCCTGTGTCAGACCATACAGATGGCCATGAAATCTCTTTGCTTAAAATAAGGAATTGCTCAACCATGCCAGAGTTACAAGAAAAACTTCCTGGGCTTAATGCTTAAGTTACATCCCTTGTTAGCTGGACACTTGACTGTTTTCTGAATGTAAAGTCACAAGCAGTTTGCAATTTGGGTTTAATTCTTTGCAAAATATTAGTTTGGGAAATCTTCAAAGCACTTCCCTTCACCAATGCTGGACTGCAGATAGCTCTGAAGTAGCTCTTGGCATGAAGGATATATCCTGTGCCACCAGCTCCTGTTTGGAGTGCCATGTAGACATAAGCACTGCTGAAAAGCCTTGGTAGGGGGTGGGAATGCTGATAGCATTCAGCTGGGCGAGCTATCAGACAGAGCATCACATGCAGATTGCAACTCGAGTATGAGGTAGAGTATTCAGTACTTGGGAGAGAGAGAGGAATTCAAAGTAATTCAACTGGAAGGAACCTGCAGCAATCATCTGTTCCAAATGCCTGACCAATCCGGGATTTAATTGTTTCCTAGAAGACAGCTTTGCTTAATTTCAAGTACTTTTATTTAAAAATAAATCCTTTAAAATAAGCCAAGTGTTATTAAAAACAAATTTAATGTTAACAAAATCCTGACTTCTTACCTGTGACTGATTCTTGTCCCTCAGCCAGGGTAGCACTCAGGAGTTGGAGCAGTGAACCAATGTGCTGTGGTGCCCTTGAACTGTGGCCAAAGTGAAAGCACATGGTGACAGTTGTGACTTACACAACAGAAAAAAAAGTATTTTTCCATAGAAGAAGCCAAAGTGTCAAGAAATCACATTCTATCCACCCAGTAAGTTGATGCAATATTCTTTTGGAGAGTAGGGAGGGGATATAGAAGTGACCTTGTCCCCATGGCAATTTACCTGTAGTAAATATAGGATGTTTTGCCCACTTTTAGCAGCTTTTATAACCCACAGTAGGGCAACCCTGAGCTGAAAGTGCTGTGGGATGTGATCTGGGTCATTCTGCGCTGGAGGCACACCTGAAATCTTTGTCCTTCAGCACATCAAAGCGAAACCGATCTGTCTGATTCATAACAACATTTTCACCTGAGAGCATCACTCAGCTCAAGCCCTGACTTATTTTGGTGCTCCTGGAATATGAGGTAACAAGGACCTTGCAGTTTTGTTGATTTGCTAATGTTGAACAGCATGCTAACATGCTGTTTCACACTTCTGACAGAAGCAAATGTTTAAGAGATAATATGGCCCAGCACAGCTGGGCACAGGGATGGTGGAAGGAGTAGTAGCTTTCCAGGGAGCTGGCCATGGCTGTGGCAGAGGGATCTCTCTGCCTTCCTCTGCCCTGTCCTCCTCCAGCAGCTGGACTCCTGCAGTTTGCTGCAGGCCTGCAGATGCATTTCTAAGCCTGGATGGAATTTACATCCAGAAAATGGTACTAAAATTCCATTTAAATGGAGTGGAAATTAAAATGGATTGTTACTATCAAGAGCTATTTGATGCTTTTGTCAGTGTAAAAGCAATCCAGGCCAGCTGCTTGCAGAAACCACTTGGAATCAACTACAACGCTTGCTAAAACTGTGTCTGATAGTAGTGATGTTATATGGCAGAGGAGCTGATGCTTCTGCCGGTGGTGGTCACAAAGCTTTTCACATGATGTACGTTGCTTCTAGACATGCAGCTACCTGTTATGTCTGCTGCCTGATTGATCAGGTGTGATTTAAGCTGCCTTACAAATCAATAATACTGGCTGTGGTGCTCATATTTAGTACCTGGCATTGCATTTCAATGCGTTGACACTCAATAAAGAGATGCTACTGGAATTGGTATGGCACAGAAGCAGACGAGCTGCAAGTAAGGATGTGTTCTGCACAACTGAGAAGCTCGGTGAGTAACAACTGGATAAAGGATGTTTCTGATGATTGATTTGAATCCTGGTGAGATCACAGAACTAAAAGCTGGTTTGAGTTTCTGGAAATTGCATTATATGTTCTGTTGGATTGCCAACCTGATGCCACAGGACCAAGCCCTCCTATGCCTTTGGAGGAGCAGCAGGCTGGCACTGCAGTGAGGTGCTCTGGTCATGGTGGATTTGAGAAGGAGGCAAAGGCAGAACCCATCCCTGGGATGCAGAATTCCTCTTCCATGGTCATCCATCCCAAACCCTTCAGCAGCAGCACATTCATCTCAGAAGCTGAAATTCATTTTCATTTCTTTTTATGGTGCTTTTTGGGCATGAAGACTGGCCGGCACAGGAAGCTGAGGCATAGCAATGACCACTGCCTACGCTTGCAGCTCCTGCTACTCTTTCAACCACAACCTTATCTCTCCCTTCTATCTGAGGGAGGTCTCTCTCGGTGTATCACACCTCTTTCTTTTTTTGTTTTCTGGCTAATAAGCCTCCCTTCTTAACTTCTCAAAAGCTAAATTATTTTTGAAAGCTCTCACATCGTAGGTTGTGTGTTTCAGTAAATGCTCATGAATTATTCTGTTCCGTCTAGCACCTTGTCTACAAAAATGAAGTGAAAAGGTAAGCTTATCTTCATGATGTCATTCGGAGGTTGTCAAATATGTTCAGTAGCCTTTCGGCCACTGGGAAAACTATTTGCACCTGTGGCTCTCGCAGTTGAATTTTCTCAGAATTTAATTGAGATATGCAGGTTTTTGAGGGTAATATTCAAGCAACCATTGTTTACTATGTTTTACTATGTTTACATTGTCTGAAAGTGCAAACAGGTTCAGGGGGAACTATGCCTTTTCAAGGATGATGTCTCTGGATTTATGGGGAGTGAGTGCAAGTTACCTGCATCCAAAGGTGCATGTTAGTGCTGACTTGCTGACTTGGCAGAGTTGGGTAGGATGGGCCTCCTGCTTATCTGAGAGGGGGATTACTGACAGCTGAGGTCAGAGAGATAACATGGATGATGCTTTTACAGATAGCTGAAGGAGAGACAAGCAGGGATGGGACTTTCCCATTGTTTCTGTTTGTTTGCTGATGGTAAGTGGTTAAAACTGCACTAAGTCAAGGAGGTCTCTGCTGAGTTCTGTCCTGCACCAAAAGTTTAGACCTGTCATGAGGACAGAGTAAGAACATTTAAGTGCAAGTAATAAAAGTAATAAAAAAGTTGTTAGAATGAAGATTGTGCTGCTGCCAAGAACATTAGATCCAGATTTCTTTTTACTTCCTTTTTCTTTTTTCTTTCCATTGCCTTTGAGAATACTCAAAATACACTGTACTTTCAAAGCTTTAAAGTGTGGATGAAGATTCAAATAACTTAGGAAATTGGATGTAGAGAACTGAGGTTAGTTCAGGATTGTTTCTGACCAGAATTAGATTGGTTCTCTCTAGATCTCAAGTCTTTGGGAAAGGAATTCTTTTATACCTTCTACGTAAGGGTAAAGTTAATGGTAGCTGTGCTTCTAGACTATGGATTACTGATTGGCCATTAGCTCAAACAGATAAAGGAATACTTGTCGTTTCTTCCATTGACTTTGCTTTTAATATGGTATTTTAAAATGGTATTATGGTGTTATTATTAGAGTGTGGCTTCTTTTAATAAGAATTTACCCTTTGTCCACTGTAGCTCACAGCATTTGTGACTCAAGGATGTGGCTAACAGCTCTGTGCTGCTTGAAAAAAAAACCCTAACTTAAAACGTTTCAGCTATGATAAACAGGTATGGTAACCTCAGTGCCTGTTGCATTTCCCCTCTCTGATAAAATCATGGGAAGAAATAGTTTGCATGCTGAAGTCAGCTTCCTGTGTTTCCTTTGGGTCAAATCCTGTGTACTAGGCTTGTGTGAGTCTTCTCTCTAGTGTAATGGATAGGAGGAGGACTTAAACAAGCCATTCCAGATTGCTGAATGGTGTCAGTAATCAATCAAAATTTTGCCTCTGTTTTTCCACAGAAGCATTGACATTAAGTACAACCTTCATCAGAGTCTTTATTTTTAAAAACTTTTCCCACCTTTGTTTTGTTTATTCTTATATCTCAAAAGATGCCAAGGTACTGGGGTCATCTTACTTTTTGGCTTGTTTATAAGTTTTTCTCAGTCAATTCACCTTATAGAAGTATGAGGAATAGCGCTGAGTAAGGCTTTCAGGAGTTTGTGGGTAGTTGAGGCTTGCAGAGTAACCACTGTGAGTGAGGAGCCTGTTGCAAACCTTTCTGTTACCCCACATGTGAGCCATCAGTTTAACCAGAACAAACTATGGGCAGGTTCAGACTTACTTGGTTATCATTTACCTGTTTTTTTGAGGTGACACGAGAAAGCTGTAGGTGAAGAAAGGCCTAATTGCCCTGCTAACTGCCACATTTTGTGATGTTGCAAGCAAACCTGGATAATGCAGGAAGTGAAGATGGATTTATGATTTGCACCCAAATTCTGATTCACCTATCAAAACAAAAACTTGCAATGTTACTCGTTTCCAGTTAAAGCCCCCTGGCATGTTTTCTGCATATGATATTCCACTCTTGTTTTGGCTGCTGTTGGGCTCCCCAGGGGAGGGAACCTCTGGAGAGAGTCCA
>WBNH01006523.1:0-15843 GCA_013401255.1 Urocolius indicus | reverse complement strand
TGGGCCCGGGAAGAAAGGAGGGATGGGGGAGGGAGATCTTAAAGTGCTGGTTGTAATTTTCTCATCATCCTACTCCCTTTTGCTTTTATTCTATTCTGTTTCTTGTAGAATAAACTTTCCTACTTTCCTCTCTAAGTCGAGTACTGGAGTTTGTTTTGCCCGGAACCGTAATTGGCAGTGAGCCCTCCCTGCCCTTGTCTTAATCCACAACAACCTTGCTCCCATTTTGCTGGGGCCTCCGCCATCCTAACGAGGGTGGGGTTGAATGGGGGCATTGAGCGAGAGACTGTCGTGGTGCTGCTGTGCTAACTGGGCCAAACCACTACAGGGTTCTTCACATGGGCTGCAGCTCCTCATGAACTGCTCCAGTATGGGGCCTCCCAGAGGGGCAGCTCCTCACACTCTGCCCCAACGTGGGTCACATACTGGGAGAACAGTCCTTCAGGGACCGACTGCTCCAGCCTGAGTCCCTCACAACTTCTTACCCTTCTCAAATATGTTATTCACAGAGGCATTACTTCCATCACTAATTAGCCAGGCCTGGGTCAGCTGCAGGGTCCATCTTAGTACTGGCCCTAGCCCTATCACGTACAGGAGAAGCTTCTGGCACCCCTTTGTTTAAAGAAGCCACCCCCATAACCCCCTTGCTACTAAAAAACTGGCCCAGGCAAAACCACTACACCCTGCTACAATGCAAGGTCCCTCCCATGGGATACAATCCCTAACAAACTTCTCCAAAGTGAGTGCTTCTGAAGGGCTGCAACTCCCCGCAGGCTCCTCCAGTGTGGGTCCCTTCCACGAGCTGTCCTCTGACAGAAGCTGAATGCTCCATCCCTGATTGCTCACAGACCCATGACCCCTCTGGGCACAGCCACCCGCTCTGAGATGGGGCCCTCCATGATCTGCAGTGCAGATCTCAGCTCCACTGTTTACCCTCCATGGGTTGCAGGGGGACAGCTGCCATCTCACCACGGGATGCAAAGGGGGTCTCTGCTCCAGCACATCACCCCCTTTCCTCCTTGATCACTTGAGGATCTGATGATCACCTCCCCCTCACCCCACTCCTTCCACTTCCAGTTACAGAGTTCTCCTTCTTAAACAGTGATTGCAGAGGCACTCAGTTGGCCCAGACTGGGCCAGAGATGGGTTCAGCTGACAGTTAGGGAAGCTTCAAGCAACTTTTTACAGGGCTCAGCATTGCAGCTGCTCCCTTGCTACCAAAAATGCCTGTACACAAATCCAACACACCTCTGTATGATCAAGCCAGCTCAACAGGCAAGCAGCAGCCTTTGGAAGAAAAAATGTGGTGTAAAGTTCCTATTAGACAGAACAGACTTTCTCAATAACTTTTTTAGAGTTCTCTATGTGACACAAGTTCAAATTACATTTAAACTTGACACTATCAATTATGTTATTAAGGGTAGCCTGCTAGCTTTAGAATCATAGTTTGCAAGAGACCACAAGGGTCATCTTTCTATCTGAAAAGGACACCAGGAGCACCAAAATTTAAGAAAAATATATTAGTCAGAACAATTTTGATGAGGCAATCATGTGCCATTTGTTCCTAATTGCACAGCTGGAGTTCAGGTTTGATATGGTAAAGTACTTCAGTACTGTTCTGGATTCGAACCAGCCTGCTGAGCATCATGTATGGGTGAGCACATATATATATACAGATGGTTCTATATCCTTTGCTAGAAAAGCAGAACTTGGTCCAGTATGTTTGGTAAACTGGACACATTGTTACCTCTTACTTGCAAAATATCAGGGGTAGATGTGTACAGTTTATTGTATTGCAGACTACCAAATGTCTTCATTGTTTGTTCGGCATTCTACAGAGCCTTCAGTAATCAAACTCATTTTTTAGGCATAAATTCACTAAAATGAAACGCTAGCAGTTAGTCTCTTCTGTATATGACAGCATTTCTAAGATGGAATATCAGTCATTCTAAGTCCACAGTTACCTTCATGGAGGTGAATACAGCAGTTTTCAGAATAAATTTGACTTTATCAAGTTACTTTCAAGTTGAGGACAAAGGTATTTGAGGCTCTTGACAGTGTTCATGGATCCCACCCATCACGGCAATCAACATTCTCCTGAGTAAGGTGTTACATGACAAGAGGAACAGGTTTTCTTTCATACCAATACTGTGTATCTCAGGGACAATGCACCTCTGGGTAACCTGAGAGTAGTTCAAGAGTTACTGCAGCAGAGATGTGCTACAGAGCTCAGGAGGAAGGTGCAGCCAATGCTCAGCTGTGGTATGGTTAACATTTAACATCTGCCTGCTGATAGCACTTTGCTCAAGATGGCACAAGTTCAAGGTGTTAGCACCATAGGTATTGCTGTAGCTAGTAAAAGAACATAACCCAAGATATTTATACACTGTCAGAGAGAGCACCACGGAGAAATGACAGACACCAATATGGTTAAGGTCATAACTCTCTACTTTATTAGCGAGCATCACGTTTTTATAAGCAATACAAAGCTAGCTTGGTTACAACAGTTCTGATTGGACTTTTCCACTTGTACTATTTGCGATAAGCCTTGCAGTTTCACATACTCCTTCAGGTTCTACCTTGCTACATTCTTTTAAGCTTACACAGTTTCTTTCCCACAAGCACAGCTGCCTTCATATCTATACTCTAACGAGCAACTCGTCCTTGATGATTCTTCAGGCCCACTGTTCCCAGGCTGATGTAAATAAAGTCCAAGGCCTGCATCTGAGGCCTGTGTCTGAGCCTCATGCAGCCCACGGTCTCACATAACCAAAGTCTGGATGTGCCACAAGTCCTTTTTCCTTCAGGTATATTACTACAATACAGCATCATTTGCACATCAGCTACCTCAGGTGCTACACTGACACTTTACACTGCAAAGCTGGGAAGCCTAGATGATGCAGAAGGACCTGTCTCTGAACCAGTTTATAGGCCCCGAAAGCACCCAATTGGCCCTAAACATAAAATTAATATTGAATGTCATAGAATCACAGAATGGTTTGGGTTGGAAGGGACCTTATCATCTACTCCCAAGCTCCCTGCAGTGACACATTCCACTAGACCAGGTTATTCAATGCACCATCTAACGTGGCCTTGAACACTTCCAGGGATAGGGCATCCATAGCCTCTCTGGGCAACCTGTTTCAGTGTCTCACCATCTTCACAGTGAAGAACTTCTTCCCAGTACTCAATCTCAATCTACTGTCTCTCAGTTTGGAGCCATTACACCTGTTCCCATCACTACATGTCCTTGTAAAAAGTCCCTCTCCTGCTTTCTTGCAGGCCCCTTTAGGTACCGGAAGGCTGCTATATACCTGGAGCATTCTCCAGGCTGCACAACCCCTGTGCCTGTCTGCACAGGAGAGGTACTTCAGCCCCCTGACCTTTTTTGTGTCCCTCCTCTGGACCCGTTCCAACAAGTCCACGTCTTTCCTCTACCAAGGATCCCCAGAGCTGGAGGCAGCACCGCAGATGGGGGTCTCACCAAAGTGGAAAGGCTGAATCCGCTTCCTTGGCCTGCTGGTCACCCTTCTTTTGACGCAGCGCCCGCCCCCCGACAGCCGCTGGAGGCGCNTAGCGAGCATCACGTTTTTATAAGCAATACAAAGCTAGCTTGGTTACAACAGTTCTGATTGGACTTTTCCACTTGTACTATTTGCGATAAGCCTTGCAGTTTCACATACTCCTTCAGGTTCTACCTTGCTACATTCTTTTAAGCTTACACAGTTTCTTTCCCACAAGCACAGCTGCCTTCATATCTATACTCTAACGAGCAACTCGTCCTTGATGATTCTTCAGGCCCACTGTTCCCAGGCTGATGTAAATAAAGTCCAAGGCCTGCATCTGAGGCCTGTGTCTGAGCCTCATGCAGCCCACGGTCTCACATAACCAAAGTCTGGATGTGCCACAAGTCCTTTTTCCTTCAGGTATATTACTACAATACAGCATCATTTGCACATCAGCTACCTCAGGTGCTACACTGACACTTTACACTGCAAAGCTGGGAAGCCTAGATGATGCAGAAGGACCTGTCTCTGAACCAGTTTATAGGCCCCGAAAGCACCCAATTGGCCCTAAACATAAAATTAATATTGAATGTCATAGAATCACAGAATGGTTTGGGTTGGAAGGGACCTTATCATCTACTCCCAAGCTCCCTGCAGTGACACATTCCACTAGACCAGGTTATTCAATGCACCATCTAACGTGGCCTTGAACACTTCCAGGGATAGGGCATCCATAGCCTCTCTGGGCAACCTGTTTCAGTGTCTCACCATCTTCACAGTGAAGAACTTCTTCCCAGTACTCAATCTCAATCTACTGTCTCTCAGTTTGGAGCCATTACACCTGTTCCCATCACTACATGTCCTTGTAAAAAGTCCCTCTCCTGCTTTCTTGCAGGCCCCTTTAGGTACCGGAAGGCTGCTATATACCTGGAGCATTCTCCAGGCTGCACAACCCCTGTGCCTGTCTGCACAGGAGAGGTACTTCAGCCCCCTGACCTTTTTTGTGTCCCTCCTCTGGACCCGTTCCAACAAGTCCACGTCTTTCCTCTACCAAGGATCCCCAGAGCTGGAGGCAGCACCGCAGATGGGGGTCTCACCAAAGTGGAAAGGCTGAATCCGCTTCCTTGGCCTGCTGGTCACCCTTCTTTTGACGCAGCGCCCGCCCCCCGACAGCCGCTGGAGGCGCGCCGCGGTTTGCCAAGGCAACCTCTGGCGGCCGCACCCCGCTGGCGGCCACAGGCCCCGCCTGCGCCCCGCCCGGCCCTCGCGCCCGGGGCGGCTGCGCGCGACGCCCCTGGCCGGGGGCCCCCTCCCATCACTCCACTGCCTGCGCCCAATCAGGGCGCCGCGCTCCTTCGCGGCAGCAAACGGCGGGGCACACTCCCTCCTCCGGCTCGTGACGACACGCCAGCGATGAGTGGAGAGGTCGCCTGATAGCAGAAGGTAGCGAGCCCACTCCTCTGCTCTCGGCGGGCCGCGCCGTCGTTGGCTGCTCCGGGAAGCCGGCCGCGCTCTCATTGGGTACCGGTAGCGGCCCTGGGGCTGCCGGGCTGGCCGGCGGGGCCGCCCGCGGGGAGCCGCAGGAGCCGCAGGGGAGCGCGGCCGCCGGCGGCAAAGTCTGTCGCCCGTCACACTCTCCGGCTGCCAGGCTCTGAGCCCCGAGGACGGCCGTCGTCTGGGGTCCCGGTGCCGCGCCGAGGGGTCCTGACAGCTGTCACTCGCAGCCACCCGGGCGATGGGGAAGGGGGCTGCCAGTACTCTCAGCTGTCTGTGATCAGAGTGTGCGGATTGAAGCGGATCGTGCTTTTGTCGGCGCTCCTGGTGCAGTGCCTTGCTCTGATGTGCATGTTCACGTCTTAGGTGCCTTTAAGCAGAAAGAGAGCAAATGGATCTGCTGCCGGACTCAGCACCCCTGGCTACGAAGCTGCGGAATACTCTGATTCGGTACCACGGCATCGCAGACAGCGAATGGCGGGTGGCGAAGAAAACTGTGAGTAGCCTGCCTCGCTTCATGTGTGCGGCCGGATTTGTTCTGTCACAGAGCTGGAGGTCACTTGGGGGCGGGAGGAGGAAAGAGTTTATTATGTCATATTGTCATATAAGATGGGTGTGACACACGGGGCAGGCAGATTCTTGCAGGATTTTCCTGTGAGAGGCCCTGTGAAACCACCCTTCTAGGGTAGGACATCTTTAGATGACAGAGTGTGGATTTCCTGTCCCCAGACATACTCTGTCTTTCCTTGGACGTATTTTCAGAGAAGCATATCACAGAAGCATCCTACCTGTGTAGTACTGTAGGCATTTCTTAATGCAAAGAGTGAACCCCTTCTTAGTGCTAGCAGTGTTGCAAGATGCTCAGTGATAACTTTCAACAAATGACCCACGGCCTGCAAGGTAGGCTCTGTCAGCCTCTGGAATCTCTTTTATCTGTAATGCTTGAACCTATCATGCTTCAGCTTCCAAATATCTTCCTCTGAAAAGCTGAGATAATTCTAATTTCTTTCGCTCATGTTGCTTCACACTTCCATTACATTTAGAGCCTCCAGCTTGTCATACGTTTGTTTCCATGAAGGGCAAGGCAGTTCCTGCTTTCTCCAAGCAGTTTCCTATACCCTCTTTGTGAGCTGCTTGACTTGCCCACGTATTGCTTTGTTAAACTAAATAGACTTTGCTGGTGCATCATTTCTAGGCTGGGTGAATACTTACTAGTCCTGTCCTGCATAGGAGCTAGAAATGTTGTTTGGTATCTAAGGGCATCCTTTTTTCTATTGTAGCTATCAACAGGACAAAGGGTAATGGGATGAAGCTGGAACACAAAAAGTTCCTTTTAAATATAAGAAAAAGCTATTTCACTGTGAGGGTGACGGAGCAGTGGAACAGCCTGCCCTGTTGTGGTGGGGATGTCTTCTTCCTTGGAGGTCTTGAAGACCCACCTGGACATGTTCCTATGCGACCTGATCTAGGTGAACCTGCTTCTGCAGGGGAGTCTGTGATTCTGTGATTCTAAGTGTAGCAACATGGTAAGACTACTGCAATAAATTTGTACCTTTTGTTATAATGGTTCAAGTCTTTTTGTGGATTTTTTTTTCTATCTATGTGAGCAGACATCAATAAGAGATGGTGAAGTGTTCTAGATTGATTATTCGCAAAATTAAGAAATTCTGTCTTGAAAGGAAGAAAGTGGGTATCCAAGGCTGACTGTCTTGCAAAACACCTACACCACTTCTGCTCTGCTGAACGCTGATTGATTCATTGATGTACTGTTTCAGATTGCATTAGCCCCCAGGTTTTACCCTTGTAAAATTTCCAGTTGGACTTCTTTCTTTTTCCTTCCATGTAAATGGCATTCACGGCTTACGCTACCTTCCAGAGAGATGTGTTTTTCCTCTAAATATCTTAAATTATTCTGGATGCAAAACTTAATGCTACTCTTCTTTCAGCCTTTATGCTCATGTAATCTGATTCCAAATGAAAAGGTGCCATATGTTACTTTCTCTAACACTGGAATGCAAGAATTTTGTACAGAGGTTCCATTTAATAATTAGATAAAAATCTGGAGATACTATTTTCTTTATTTCCTTCAGCAAGCTTTAAAATAAGAGTACTCTTGCAAGATGCTTTTGGTCAGGCATCTAGGAGAGACTGGTAACTTATTTCTTGCCTACCACTGTCAGCACCTCCTGCACACATCTGCTTGGTCATGTCTTACAGGAGTGCAAGCAGAAATTGCGTGATCTTCCTATGTGAAGAGTGTCCAGATAGTGACTTTCCAATTGCCTTTTAATTGAGAGGCTTTTACCTAGCAATATAGTTCTATTGTTCTGTACGTTTTCATAGTAAACTGTCTTGTCCTGCCAAGCCCTGTTTCTGAGCAGACTTCTAGCATTTGGTGCTGAGAAAGGAAAACTGATTGTTGTTTTTTTTTTTTTAAGAATGGAAGAGTACAAGTAACAGATGTCTGAAACATCTGCATCTGTTCTTAAGAAAAGTGTACAAAAGTGCCCAGATGAACGAGCACTATAGGGTCCACGACAGTTAACAATAAAGTTGAAGGATTGTCTGAACATATTGTTAGATCATCTTGTAAGTTATCATCATCTTGTAAGTGGCAATTAACATCATATCTTCCATTTTCTTTCAGAAAGATGCAACTGTGTGGCGTAAAACTTCGGAGGAATTCAGTGGATACCTGTAAGTTTGCTTCTAGAGCAGATAAAATTATATAAAATTATAAGGTTCCACAAATGTGTGTGGAATTTAAAAAACAAATGTTGCAGATTCTGCAGCCTTCATCTCTCCCAAGGAGAAGCCAAGTGGATTATCTAGTGTGCCTGTACCGTTTCTGGTTTAGTGTTATACTTTGAGGATTTAAAATTGCATAGTGTCTAGAACAACAAGGAATAAAAACCGTGGAACATACCACAAAACTCCCATTGGCTGAAGCGAACAACATTTACCCAGATGGTTTTAAAAGATGGTCTGCAAACCACAGAATCAGATCCAGGTTCAGTAGGTCTGATGTGACTGTGCAAATACAGTTTAGTAAAATATAAAACATGTATCTGTGAGGAAGATGTGTGACATAAAGGCACTTCTCATGTGAGTTTCTGTCACTGAGTACTGTGGATATCTGTAGGATCAGGTAGATAAATAGTTACTAGAAAACAGCACTCTGAAGAAACAAAAAGTTGTGTGGAAAGGTAGTATTTGGAAGTATCTCCAAGACTGATAGGCTCTGTGGAATTTAGGTCTGTTTAAACCTGCAGGAGCTGACCCCAGACACCAAGGGTCTGTTGCCTCTGTGCAGGGACATAGGCACACTGGCATGAACAGGTTGTGCAACTTGAACCACTACTGAGAGGGCAGTGGCTGCTACATGTAGATGAAGACTCCACAGTTGTGTACAGACGTGGAGAAATAAAGGACACTGACAAACTTTCCAGACACCTTCCTAGAAGCCACTGGTGTGTTCACGTGGTCCTCTCATTCTGAGTATAAAGCTGAGGTTGGCTTCAAACAGGTAACTGTGAGTGCAAATGGGTGAATTTTGCAAGAGAACAGATCAGTCTGTTGCTTGTCTACTTTCTTAATAAGAACACCTTAATGAAAAAAAAAAAATAAAAATAATGGTCCTGATAGATTCTTCCCCTTCCAGAGCTGGAAGCCCAGTAACTCAAGTAAACAGAATCTCTGGTGTCTCCTGAAAATATCTAGTAACAAATTAATGTTCTGTAATGTTTTATACCAAATTATTTTATTTGGTACTTTTACATGTCACCAAAGGATAACATAGTTATTAGCTTGGTTCCACTACTGTTTCTTCTACTTTGTGAATGATGTTTTTCCAATTGTATTCCTGCTTTCCTTTGTTTGTGCTTTTAGCATTCCTTGTCCCTGGTGGACTCCTCACCCAGCAAGAAGAGCAAAATAAGTAGTCATTAGAGAAATCAATGTGGTGGCTTTTATCTGAGGGAGGAGTTTGCTGTTTGGAAAATATTGATAGTGGCACAAGGACAAAGTTTATCAGAATAACATTTATTGCAGAGAAGAATAGATGCACTCATACATCTTTTTTTGTGCTGTTTTTCTGATGCAGTTGTCCACTGACGATAACTTCAGGTACCAAGTTGTTACAGTGAATGTGCTGTAGCAAAGTAATGGACTATTTCTAAAGAATTTCTCACTTTTGAATGTAAATATTTGTTTCTCTAGCTACAAAGCTCAAGGAGTGGTGGAAGATGTTACTAACAGAATAGTGGATCATATTCGCCCTGGACCTTATAGGCTAGACTGGGACAGCTTAATGACTACAATGGACATCATGGAAACATTTGAAGAGGTGAAAACTTCTTTGAATTCTTAAGGAAAATGTGTTTAGATGCATACATACATTTTAACAGTACAGCGGAGAAGTTATTCTAGCTCTAACTTATTTCTGCGTGTTTTGTGCATTCACGTGGAATACAAGTGCATTCATGTGGTGAGTGACTTCAGATGAGGCTTTCTGGATGCACAGTCCTATACTGAAGCTTGAAATGCAGCATTCCATCATTGCTAAAAATAAAGGAGTGAAAGTTAGTCACAGTTCTCCTGGACCTGAGAGCTCTGTTAGCCCCTGATAAAATCCACATGTAGGGAGTTACAGCATGATATTTTATCTACCAAAGCCTTTTCATACAGCTTGCTTTTTTCTGTTCCACCACAAACAAAACTGAATGTATTAATAATCCACACCTAGAGAAGCTGCAGCCTCTGCCTCTCCTTGTAAAGCTGGCTTCACTGTGTGGCAGGGCTTTCTGCTGGGAGACAGAACAGTTCATACCGAGAGGCAGGACTTGCTAAAGAAAGGTAGGTTTGAAGTTGATTACAGAAGACTTGGTAGCCTTCCTTTAGTTATTGGGGATGTTCAATATGACTTTGAAACTCAGTTGAGATCTGTCTTTAACATGGATCATCTTTTGCTGTGATTCTTGTATGGCAAGGTGTTTTTGCTCATTATTCCCTAAAATTTATGCATGCTCTGTTTTCGTGTAAGAAAGCCTTTTTTAAAGAATTGTGTGTATTCTCTTTTATTATTCACTTGGTATATTAAAAGTACTTGACAGAACATCTTACTACAGAGAAAGGCCTTGTAATTTGTTCGTGGTTCTTTCAGACTTCCTATGTAATGGTTAAGCCTCATAAAAAACACACATCTGTCAATTCTCTGACCTGACACAGTAGGATTTAAGGGTGCCAGACATTCTTTGCCCCCACAGCTGTCAGTTGTAGACTGCAAGTCTGTACAAACTTGCAGCATTTAGACTGAAAACAACATAGCCATTCAGACCTCACTGAAGGTGTTTGCACAGTAGAGGTGAGAGATGCTTTGACCTTTGTGGAAAGGTAGCTGCCTACAAGCATAAATTTCCCTATTTTCATTACACTGATATATTCTTGTTTTCTTACCCTCCTTATTCTGTCACTCAACAAGAACTGTTGTGTGATGCGCTACACCACTGCTGGCCAGCTTTGGAACATCATAGCCCCAAGAGAGTTTGTTGATTTTTCTTACACTACAACCTATGAAGATGGGCTTCTAACCTGTGGTAAGACACCACTTACCTCTGCTTAATTCATTTTTGCTCAGTTACTTGGCACAACATTTGACTCAAATTAAATTTAGTTCCGCATTAAGCATTCAACAATTGTGTAAGGTGCTGTCCAACAAGTATTTCAAAGGTATTTTAACATTTGACAGATTCCAAGAAGTATACAAGTTATTGGTTTACCTTTGAGCCATCCC
Source organism: Urocolius indicus (assembly GCA_013401255.1). Lineage (NCBI taxonomy): Eukaryota > Metazoa > Chordata > Aves > Coliiformes > Coliidae > Urocolius > Urocolius indicus. Next base: position 5,052 of record WBNH01006523.1, on the reverse strand, counting down.
TGTGTCCCAAGTCTCACTTAACCAACTGTGGGACAGGAGTCGTAAAGACAAGTTGCTCTGACTTGGCTCTTACAGCAAACCAAGTGGAGTAACAACTTGCTCAACTTGCTAGTAAATGGGAGGAGTGTCTTTTTAATGTCAATATTTCTGCTTATCAAACTCTGCTTGTCTGTTGTGGAGTTTGGATGAAGAGCAGACAACTTTAATGCATGAAAGCACTCAGAAAATTGAAGCCTGTCTGTCACTTCTACTAAATTCCCCAAGCAGAAACTTGTATGTTTAAATTTACTGTACCTTTGGGGTTTTTTATCTGTCTTCAATTGATTTCCCTATTTGTTTGTTTGTTTTCCTTAACAGGTGTAAGCCTAGACTATGGAGAGGTGAGACCTAACTTTGTCCGTGGATTTAATCACCCTTGCGGTTGGTTCTGCGTCCCTCTTAAGGACTGCCCTGGCCACAGTCTTCTGACAGGCTATATTCAGACTGAACTGCGAGGGATGCTGCCACAATCTGCAGTAGACACTGCCATGTCTAGTACGCTGGCCAATTTCTACTCTGACCTCAAAAAGGCATTGAAAGCGTAGACGAACAGTGACTTAAAAGCTCAAATGTTTCATGCAATCAAATTACATTGTTTAGCTTGGCATAGGTTAGCTACTGACTTGAAAAGGGAGATACTTGAAGCTTTATGTTGAGAGATCCAATCAACTTCAGCAAGTTCTGTTTGGTATGTTACTTAACATACATTCCTAATTCATGGTGCAAGATTCTGTTCCCTGCCCAGCACTCTGGAGCCTGTGTGCAGAGTATGACTCTATAAATCCCTGGCTTCCTAAGTAGAAGGCAAAAATCTGCGCATGAGGTTGAAATATGCAGCGTGAACTCAGATCTCAGCAGCCGTTTTGGAAATGGAGCACTCAGGATTTGCTTGTGCAGGTTGCTGTACAGGCAGCATCTCATTGAAGATATAACTTTGTAATAAATATTTTTTTCATATTGACTTTTTTTTTTTAGTTAGTCTGATTTTTAAAATTTATTTAGTTTTTAGAATTTTGATTTATCATAGGGATGTTACATAGCTAAGTTGTTATGTGATACTAGTCATAAGAAAGTTATTTGCTCTTATTAGCAAACATAAGTATTCATTATTGGCATTTCTTCAATATTGTAACTGTAACTTAATCAACTGTTGTATATAACACTCTTGGTGCATAGATGAAGAAATGCCCTTACAGCTGATCCAAAGCTCATTTAAGTCATCCAGTGTCTTTCCATAGGTTTTGGTGTGTTTTTAATCACACAGTTGTCAAAATAGCAGACTGCCAGTGGTTCTTCTGTGATATTCTGCACTTCTAAAAAACATTTTACTTAAATTTGCACGTAATTGTTGTGCTGATTGTTGTGGGTTTTTTGTTTTTTTGGTTTTTTTTTTAAATAAATCCTGGCATTACTAAAGCAACAGAAAGGACCACTAACTTGCTTCAGGGGTAGGCACACATCACCACAGACAGACAGTGGGCTGGTACAGCACACTAGAGTGTTCTGTGGTGGTAACCCTAGACTGACCTTTGCAGTAAGTGAAATTAGCATCTCAAAACATGAACAGCTGAAGGCCAAAGCTCAAGCTGTAGTCAGATCTGCTGCTGTAAAGATGGTCAGATTCTTAAGGATATTTAGCAACCACTGATGCTGACAGGTACATGGCAGGGGCTTTCAAATGATTACCGTTTGTACTGCTAGGAACCTGAATCCTTGTTAAAACCTAACATTAAGCTTTTAATGTTGTTATGCATCATTTGCTCAGGTGAGATTGTAGGTATCCCTATGCTTTAGCAGTGCTAGCAGAGGCAAGTTTACCTGTGTAGTAGTTAGTGTTACATCTTGAAGCAGAGCTGTTCTTTAATCAGAGTACATTCAAAGTTGGTGGACAGTTTAGATGTAATCCAGAGAGGAAAAACTGGAAAGCAGTTGAAAGGGCAAGAGCCCATCTTTTGCATATTAAGAGGCAGTGGGAAATAAAGTAAATTACCTAGTATAGATTTCTATCACCCTCACAGCAGCAGAATTTCTGCAGGTTTGTGAGGTTTGCCAGTACTTGAGTTTAAGAGTGTTTTAGTTAGTTATTTGAAAGCAACTTAATAAGGTGTCCCAAGAGAACAGTTTTTGCTGGGGAAAGAGCATGTATATAGACAGATCAAAGTTATTTTTATATGACTAGTATTTTTTTTTTAAATTACTTTTTCAGGGGATATAGGCAATATGATAGCCTAACCTTTGGCATTTTAACTAGGTGCTCTGTGTGTAAATGGGAAAAGTGGCTAAGACAATTTTAATGTTTGGCTTCCCAACCTTGTCTAAAATCTCCAACATTAAACCTTGCTGATAGTTGTGCTCGTTATTTACATATGCAGAAGATAAAGCTTGGGCTGAGCTCAGTTTGGAGGCAGTCCAAGGTATTCTACAACAGCCTGTTGGGAGGTGAGTACTTCAGTTACTCTGGGAACGTCACAAGCACTGATCTCAAAATTTGATGAGTTTATAAACATGAGATACGGTGAATGTATGAAATGTGGAAAGAGTGTGTGTAATTCCTCCAGTAATTAAATAACTGGAACTGTTTTGATGGTATGATCTGGTGATTCAACCTGACAGGTTCAGTGCTGTAGAAATTATTATGTAGCCATAATTGTAGTGAAACCATCAAGTTGTGCCTATGTTCAGAAAGCTGGTCTGTCTTACCAGTGGTTTTAACTGTGTTTGGCACTTAAAAGATTGTATTTATATTTTGAATGCAATTGCAGAATAAATGTGAGTTCCAACAGACTCATGATGTAGCTTTTTCAATACTTGTGTGGGCAGATGTAGTGTTCAGTGACATTTTAGGGGAGCTGTGTGTGATATTGTGGTTCATTACCAGCTGCATGGTGATCTCTTACGCTCTCAATTCATTTCCTTAAATTTGAAAGCCAAAAGGCCTGTCTTTTCTTAGAAAATTGACTTAAGCCGAGGAAGGTGCACAACTCAGACTTGTGCTAAGTTAAAATCTGTTAAAAACTGTACAATATATTTTTCTCAAAGTTTAATAATAAAAAAATATATAGCTTTTTAGTAATGACACTTGTTGTGGAAGAACTTTATTGCTTTGTCTGTGTATGACTTACCGTTTAGCACATTTAAGAAATGGTTTATTAACCATGAAAATGAGCACATGAGCATACTAGCACCTTGCAAAGAGCATATAGATGTACATTAGGATTAGAAAGCACACAGCAGCATGTATTTAGGCACCTACAGAAACAAAGTCAGAAAATGCCTGTATCTTATGTAGCCTGTATAAAGGCAGGAAAGTTCTGAAACATTTGACTTCAGAGCAAAGAGTTGCAACCCTCTTCTGTGGCTGAGAAAAAACTGCAGCCTCCAAGTACACTCTTGTAGGGCATGTATCCTGCTGCTCTTTGCAAAGTGGGGTAGGAATAGGTACAGAAGCCACTTTAGATCTCTGGAGAAAAGAATTTTTGACCTTTGAAAAAAAAGGTCAGGTGGCTCAGGAGGACTACAAGCAGGCTCTAAGGCTACTCAGGGAGAAAATTAGAAGGGCCAAGATACCAGTAGAACTTCAGTAAAGACAATAAGAAAAGTTCCTATAAATACATTAGTAACAAAAGGAGTGCTAAGGGGAATCTTTGGATGCAGGGAGAAGCATAGTGCCAAGGATGAGGAACTGAGACAGAAGGCAGAAGACAGAATGAAGCCCCCTTAGTCCATGGGGAAATGGTGTGCAACCTGCTGCTCCATCTTTATGTACAAAAGTCAATAGGGCCAGAAGGGATCCACTCAAGGGTGCTGAGGGAGCTGGTAGAAGTGCTTGCTGAGCCACTCTCCATCATTTACCAGCATTCCTGGCTCACTGAGGAGGTCCCAGAAGACTGGAGGATGGCAAATGTGACCCCCATCTACAAGAAGGGTTGGAAAGAGGATGCTGGGAACTACAGGCCTGCCAGCCTGACATCGGTGCTGGGGAAGGTTATGGAAAAGATCATCCTCAGTGCCATTGTGAGGCATATACAGGACAATCAAGCATTCAGGCCCAGTCAACATGGCTTTATGAAGGGCAGGTCGTGCCTGACTAACCTTATCTCCCCTCTATGACAAGATGACCCATTTAATGGACAAGGGAAACGCTGTGGACATGGTCTCCCTCGACTTTAGTGAAGCCTTCAACACAGTGTCCCACAGCATCCTCCTGGAGAAACTCACCGCCCATGGATCTACTCTGAGTGGAAAACTAGCTGGATGGCCAGGTTCAGCAGGCTCAACAGGTTCAACAAGGCTGAGTGCTTGGGCCACAATAACCCCATGCAATGCTACAGACTTGGGGCAGAGCAGCTGGAAAGCTGCCTGGAGGAAAACAACCTGGAGGTGTCAGCTGACAGCTGGCTGAATATGAATCAGCATTGCGTTCAGGTGGCCAAGAAGGCTAATGGCATCCTGCCTTGTACCACAAATAGTGTGGTCAGCAGGGCTAAAGAAGTGATTGTCCCCTTGTACTCAGCACAGGTGAATCATAGAATCATTATGGTTGGAAAAGACCATCAAGATAATTGAGTCCAACCACTAACATTGCCAAGCCCATCACTAAACTAAGCCATATCCCATATGTGTCCTTTGAATATCTCTAGGGTGACTCCACCACCCCCTTGATCCAGTGCTTAATAACCCTGTGGTAGTTTAGCCTGGTGATCAAGTCATAGAACCATTCCCCTTCCCTTCCCCTCCCCCGTCGCCGCTCCCGTCCCCCCCTCCTCTGCCCCCCCAAAGTGGACAGAAGAGAGAAATGTAACCAGTGGTTTGTGAGTTGACTGAGAGATCACTCAGCAATTAGCATCACGGGCAAAACAGACTCAGCTTAGGGAGGAGGAGGTTTGATTCATTAAAGAAACAGTAAGAGCAGGGAGATGAGAAATAAAATCGTCTTAAAAACACCTTGCCCCACCCCTCCTCTTCCCAGGACTCCTGTTCCCTCCCCCCGCTCAGTGGCGCAGGGGATGGGGA
>WBNH01006522.1:3161-17070 GCA_013401255.1 Urocolius indicus | reverse complement strand
GGTCAAACTACCACACTGAGTCACACAAGACTAAGTTGTAGCTTCAAAATTTGCATTCAAGATTCCTGTGCCAAAGCCATACCAAAGCCACAATTATCCACTAAAATATTCCTTGAAAAGTAGTGTCACACCATTCACAATGTAGCAACAGGAACCTATGTCTATTCATGTGACTGACATTGCATTTCAATGTAGAATATTTTCATTTGGACAGAGACAGACGCAGAAATTGCATAGCCACAGCTTAATAAGCCTTATTGGCAGTTCAGAAGGGTGGGTGTTATGTTCTTAAAGTAAAAAACTAAACAAATGGAAAAAAAATCCAGACCCCACCAACAACCAAAAAGCTCAACCCAACAATCCACAAATGGCCATTTTTTCATTCTGCTTAAATTCTAAGAACATTTGCCAAAAGTCAAAAAGTTTTTAACATAATGAAGAACAAATACATGGCAGTGTGACACGTTCATAAGAGGCTACAAAATTTTCCTGTCAACTTTCTTATTATGCAATGCAAAATACTCCCATGGGGGGGAAAAATATTTGTTTGCTTATAGATATTCTAACATCTTAGGCAACAGGAAAACATTTTCTATGCAAACCAGTTTTCAATTTTTCAAATTAGGGATTCACTATGAAGTTAGATGCATTAACTCAAAACAAACAAAACCACATTTCAAGCTACAAAGTGAAAATCTCAATATCTACAGTCATCTTTCTGATGATCTTAAGAGCTTTTTAATTTAATTGTTCAAATTTTCCTTACTTTGTCACCTGATTACAGCTAAGAAGTTAAAAAAAGAGATTTCCATGACTTTCCTCCCCACCTCTGACTTACTGGCAGATCAGAAAGCAAGCACCTATTAGGGACACTTAAAACTTTTATTTTACATATTGTAACTCACCTGCTTGGGAAGCCGGAAGAGAGAATTTTTGTAAAATATATCTTTAGCCTGACTCCATGTTCCATCGATGATGATCATGACAGATGGATTAGAAGACATGGCAGCAACTTCTTCCAAATTGGTTGCTTCAGCACCAGGATACAAAATTAGAGTATTGGGATTTCTGCATATAGTTGCTAATTCAGGATACCTTCAATGCACAGACACACAAAATAACAACAATTCTTTAAATTTTCCATGACAAACATATACTTCCAGATATTTCAAGTTACTAACTCCCCCTTCATCACCTGCAAATCTACTTAAGATTCAGAAGTATCCTATCACTCAGCTACCACTTTCTCCTAACATCTGAAATGTTGGTTCTCCTTCAGCTCCTAAGAGGGAGGGAAAAATCACCCATAGAAATAATTAATGGAGGACTGATAAAGCAATATATCAGGAATATTTTCCAATGCTTTAAACATTAAGTCTCTGATGTCTGTTAGAAACAAACATTCTTTGAATTTTGTACCAAAACTTAACATATGTATCCTAGCAAAATACTATAATCATCCCATTTTGATTCTTGTGTGCACAAAGTACATCAGCAATTCATGGTCCACATCTACAGGATATTTTTTTAAAATTTACCATCTCACTTTATCTCTTTTTTTTTTTTGTTAATTACTGCTTCAACAGCTACAATCCCCAAACTTGGGCATTCTCTTCATCCTTCCTGTTGGCTTCTACTTGTATCAGAGGAAAAACTGCCATCTAGTAAGTATTCACCCAATGTGCTTGGAAATTCCTGAAGCTTTTGCAGAACACCACTGTCAGTTAATAAAAATATTTAGAAGGCATTGTCATTTAAGTAGTACAAGCAGCCTCAAAAACCACCTAGTTAAGCAGGCTGTCAAGGAAGGATCTGAGAAAAAGCTGGTCTTTTAACAGCAGTATCATCATGTGGCCTTCATAATTGTCTGAGTCAGAAAGGAGGGAAAACACAAAGCAAGTGCTGACCTTCTGAAGTACGTAACAAAGAAGAATAAGTTAATTCTGCATAATAACCCAGAGGTTACAGTGAGTAACTGATGTGGCAGGAGAAGTGCCTTATGTAGTTGAAATAGCATGTGATTATTTGCACTCTAAGGTTGAAGGGAAGCCAGTACAGCTTACCAGAGAAAATACATATAGTGTATCAGAACAAGGTTAGCAACAAAAATCAGGCTCTCCATGCAACCTATCAAGAACCATGCAACAGCATGGAGACAGACCCAGGCAGGATGTTTCTTAAGAAACATTATCATGGAGGAGTTGGACACTCTTCCAAAAAATCAAACAAGGATCTCCTTTCTTAAGGGAGAGGGAGATGTTACAGAAGAAATAAATGGTTAATAATGGGGTCTGAGTTGCTATATACTAGGTGTACTTAAGATCTGTGGACTACATTATTACTCTGGGGATGGATGTGAAAACACAATTTTATCACTGTTAGGTTCCAGCAGAAATGCAATGCCTAAGGTCTTGAGATCCCAAGCTTAAGACTCATACAGGACCATATGAGAAATGTCTGAAATTAAATAGGAACTGAATTCAGTGTACCAAAAAGTCCACAGCTAGTAGTCCAATATTTGACCATTTTGACCACCCTCACCAGTCCAGACTGATTCAATATTATGTGGTTCATTACTGTCAATAGTATTTACTAAAAACAGTAACAAACTTTCCTTCCAGAATGAATGGTCAAAGTAGTAAATGGAGACAGGAAAATTGTAAGATAGATCTGGGGCAAGTAGAAGTATATGGAAACTTCTTTGCCCACCATTTTTCTAAACCTTACTTACCTTACGGTAATTTGGTATCACTCTATCATTCTATCTATCATTTAATCAAGAACCATGCTACACAAACACAAAAGCAAGGAGATAACTCACTCCAGGCTACCTGAACTCAAGACTTCAACCTAGATCATTAATAAACGGATCATTATTTTCAGACATTTGTCTTGAGAACTCAACTCCTCAAAGAGCAAAGTATCCTAATTCTAGGCTAGCAAAGCTTTAGAATCATTAACATTTCTTAGATGATTTTAAAAGATAGTAAAATAATAAATTCTTTAACACAACAAAAATTATAAGCCAAAATTATTATGAATGACTACAAGATCATACTATGAACTCTTCAACTGACATCTTCGAAATACAATTCAGTTGAAAACAACAGTTTTCAATGCATACTTATGCAAGAATTCCAGTCATACCAGTTTACAACACTTTATATACAAAAGCAAAGGCAGCAGAGTGGGTCAAACAAATTCCACACACTTGTCTCACAAATTTCACCTAGGATATGAGGGCTGATTATGCATACACTGTCATTAGAACTTGTAACATGTTACAAACTAGTAGAAACTGCTGCGTCAAGGAGTTTACTGTCCACAGACTTAATCCTAGTGTGACATTGAGCACATGCAGAGTACTATTTGGTATGCTTTCCTTTCACAGGAACAAGTTCTCAGAAACATGTGCTGTGCAACCCATTCTAGGTTACGGTTCACACTAACAGTCATAGTCCACATTAGTAGCTTTATTAAAACACGTGCCTTCCATTCATAAAATCTGTTTGTTCTTCCTTCTTTAGAACAGCACGGGAGAAATGAGATAAACACCCAGTGATGTGCTTAGAAATGGATATAGTTTCTATGAAACAAACTCAAAAAAAATTTTGTGAATTCCTCTGCATGTTTTATATTTGCTCAGGTTTAAGGCTTTGCTTCCTATTAGTTTGTTGCTGATGCGTAATGTAACTAGACATTTGCTACTCACATACTACCACCACTAGTCCTCCAAAACTGTTTTTATGTACATCTTTCAACCATATTTAATTAGTCCCATGAAGAAATGAAAAGCCTCAGTAAAAGATTGATCTTATATCTGGTACATAAAAATGAATCTGTTAAAACAAATTGATATGGCATTCAAAAGGCAAATAAGGTTCAATTCTCACAGTCACTTAGCAAGAATATGCTGAAATGCTTGCTTTGGATAAACACTGTAATGTACTGTACTTAATCACTCAGTACTTCTGAAATACTGCTACAGAGCAAGATTTTCTCTACAAGAGTTAGATGTTTTTAAAAGAGACTTGCTGGAAACAATTGTGAAAACTCAGCCATTTCACTACAATGCTGACTATAATCAGTTTCTCTAAAACTCTCTGAGTGGTTTTAATTCAACAGGGATCTATAAAATTTTCCCAGTGCAAAAGGCAAGTGTTCAAATTTTAAAAATCCAACATTATCCTTTAGTAGCAAACATTACTAATATTGTAGAACAGATGGTAATTTATTATCTGTGGAAAATCATCAGATTAATGGGAACTTCTCAATTTTTCTCTCAATTTTTACTAGTTCACCTTGGTCATAAGCAGGTGCCTTTGCCTCTCAATACTCCCACACTTGGAAGATTGTAGAAGTACTAATTTCCGTAACTCCCATAGGGTAATAAAAATAAAGGCAATGTTCCTCTGTCATCACTACACTCAGAAATAGTCCCTTTGGACCATGACTGAAGCATAAGAGATATCTAGCGAGGGGAAAAAAAAAATCCAATGCTTTCATATCAGATAGATACTTTTTTTTTTTTTTGGTAGATTGTTGTGGTTCAGGCCCAGTCACCAACAAAGAACCACACAGCCTTTTGCTCACTGCCTCTCACATGCCTCCACCTTAAAACCTTAGGATGGCAGCAGCCTTAGCAAGATGGCAAGAAAAAAGATAGCCCGATTATTAGAAAAATACAACCACCATTTTAAGATCTCTCTCCCTTCCTCCTGGGCTCAGTTCACAGCTCCCAGTAAATATCTCTACCTCTTGCCCCTTCAATGGCAAGGGAGGGGCAGGGCTAGAGAATCCAGGATGTGGTCATTCCCTCATAGATGGTCTCTGTCGCTTCTCCTCAGAGGAGAATGACTCCTTACATTCTTCCACTGCTCCAAAGCAGGGTCCCTCCCATGGGACACAGCCCTTAATGAACCTCTCTGGCCCAAGTCCTTCCTGAGGGCTACAACTTCATAAACTCTTCCAGTGCGGGACTCCTCTGGGACAGCAGCATTCCAGGCACCTTCTGCTGCAACACCACTCTCCCGCAAATTCACAGCCTCCCTTTGGACACAGTCAGTACTCTTGGTGTGAGGTCTCTACCAACTGCCAACAAATCTCAGCTTTACCACTCCTCTCCACAGGTGGAAGGGGGAGAGCTTCCATTTCACTATGGGATGCATGGAGGTCTCTGCTCCAGCACACCTCTCCTTCTCACTGACCTCGGAGTCTGCACGGTCACTTCTTTCTTCTCCAACTCCTTCTGCCACCAGAAAAAGAAGAAAGAACAGGAAGAAACTCTTCCAGTTTCTCATTAAAAAGTGATTGTGGAAGTGCTCAAGTGGCTAAGCCCCAGAAATGGGTCTGACTCAGAGCTGGGGAAAAGTTTCAAGCAGCTTCTTACAGGAACTATCTTTACAGCCTCTTCCCCATTACCAGAAACAGCTCCTCATAAACCCATGACAGGTCTCTAATATCATCTAGAATATTTTTTTTCCTTTTAAACAGATCAATTGTAGAAACAAGTTATCTTTGGTCTAAAGAACAAATCGTGACAAATATTTTTAAGGTTTAGAAATCTCTGATTTTACAACTAAATATTTTAGCATTTACTAGAGAAAAAGGTCATAAATACACCTTACTATATAACGTTTTTTAACCTATGAAAACGTGGATATAAAATACTGTGTTAGCAAAGCACTGATAAGCACTGTTAGTGAAAAATTATCATTACCAATGTCTACAAATAACATTAGCTTTTACAATACAAACATGTAAATACAGTTGTCTGTAGTGGGATTCCAGTATGTGATACCAAGTTTTTTATTACTGTCTAAGTGGAGTTGGCCTGCAAGATTTAATAGACTAGAATATAAAGGAATAATGTGTAATAATTACTTCTTTTCACTGTCTTCCATTATTCCAGTTTCAACTTCCTTCTCCTTTCTCATGTGTTTAAATGAAAACAAAAACAGACCATAGGCTAGTTAGGAAATGAAAACTACTTCCAGTCAGTACCATTAGAGTACTAATAGGTTTTTCTAGAAAAATGATTTTCAATCAATCTGAACATTTAAAAACCCAAATCCTGACTAATATGCCAACAGTCACATTTAGTAACATGGACAGATTAGTTTTGAAATGAATGCAATCGCAGGCAAAGATACAGTTCTGTCAAGAAATGAGAAGCAGAGACATTACCTTGCAAGTTTTTGGTTGGTTAATTGACCTCAATGCTAATTTCCTCAAACATTTAATGACTTCCTTGATCAAAGAGTTTATTGCAAACTCCTCCTTCCCCTGCTCCCCAAAAAACCTCTCAAAAAAACAAAACCCAAAAGCAACCCAACAACAACAGATTCTTATGCACTAAAACACAGATCTCCACATTCTACTGAAGAACACTTTTCTCCTTTTCACTGCAATCAGGAACCTGTTCTTATCTACTGCTAATACAACATAAAACTTACAAAAAACATTTTATGGCTTATCTAGCATCATGGGAAAATGGAAGAAAATCTATATACAGTTTTCTCATAAGGAAAATTCATACTCTTTCTACAGAAGAGTAGCAGTAATGATTGAGTTATACCTAGATTATTTAAGCAATTAAATAGCAGAGAAACCCAGACAGCAGTACTTGGCAATACCCAGAAGCCATAATCATAGTCTAAGCAACCTACTCTACATAAAAAATACACCCAGACTAAGAGGTCTAAACCTTTTGCAAGCAGAATGTAGGACTCAAATAAAAATGCAGTAATTTTAACAGGCTTCTATAGATTTTTTTACTAAGCCATCTTAAGATGCCTTTATATAACATAAACTAGCTATCTATTAACATCTCTAATCATCTTAAAATTTTAATATCAATAAAGACTCCTTTTTCCCCCCCACTAAGCCTGTAAAACTTCAATTAAAGATTTCTTTGCTATAATATCTGTATCACATTAGTTCTAACTCAATTTCTTTCATTTAGGATGTTAACCACATACAGTTTAAATGCCAGAATTTCTTCAAAGTGCTTGTTTTGGAAAGGTGGATAAAATTAAAATAGAAGCCAGGAAACTGAAAGAATTCTAGAAGTGTCACCACCAGAGACAAAAGTAAGCCCAAGCAGGAATTTCTAAAGCTACCATAACAGCAGGAAAAGTCATACCATACCTTAATTCCAGCTGAAGGTGTAACAGGAAAACAAAGCAATTGTATAAAGAAAATACTTCAGAATAAAACTTCTAAATACAGCAAAAATATCTAAGCAAACTTGAAACTGAAGCCCAGGAAATAAAGCATGTATTTGAAATGGCAGAAGGAAACAGAGTATCTAGAAAAGCCACATCCTTTTAAAATAAATTTAATCCATTTCTCAAAAAAAAAGAGAAGTGAGTTTTGCTTCAAGAAGTAATGCAGTTGTTTCTCATCTGTAACTTGGGCTAATGCAATTAACTCCACTGTAGACACTGAGTATTCACAATTAATTATTTCCAAGTGAAACAAACAGAATACATTACTAATACCAGGAAATTCTACCTTTTACTTGATCTAAGAAAAAAAAAATCAGTGCAATTTTTGGCACTAATTCACAAAGCTGTTGCTAAGGCAGGGCCATAGGCATCACCCTGCTAAAACCCCAGACCACTCTACTGCTGGTCACCACATTCACTTGCACAGTTCTTTCCCTGCAAAAAGCAAGAGTATGCATTTGAAAACAAAGAGTCTGTAACATCAGATCTTTCTCTTCTACTAATCTGAAGCATAATCTTTAAAAACAGAAGCAATAGCAGAAGGATCATATCCTGTGTTGGGTTCATGTGGCATAGAGCAGCTGCAGAAGTATCCTTATGGCTGCACCCAATGGAGAAGACTCATGCTAGAGGGAAAATCAGTGAGGAGGAAGGAATGGCAGAGAGGTTCTGACCATAATGCTGAAGGCTGCAATATTCAAAGAAAAAACAGGCAGCAAAAATGTTATCCAAATTATATTGAGGAATCTGGAATTTGACACACAGTTGACACAGTTTCAGATGTAAATGAGCACATATTCATGTCAGCATTAATTACTTTTATACACAGAGACAATAAAATCTGTGACAGGCTGATGCCTGGCTGTATCTACTCATTATTTATTGAAATAAGGAGGACAAAGATGCAAATTTAGTTTAATAAACATAATGTCACTAAAGCACACCAAAAAAATCTTACAAGAAATAAAAGAACTCTAACTTGTAAATACCTCTAAAATATTTGCTAAGTGGTAAGACTTCATTAGTTGACATTTGATCCTGTAAGAATATTTTTCTTTGTGAAAAACCACTAGAAAAGTGCCATACCTACAGTATGTAATTATCACAAACAGCTTTATAAAATTAACAAATACAAGTTGCATTTTATAAATTCAAAACTGGCTGAAGTTACAAATTTTCCCAAGTGTCCCAATTAATTTCTGAGCTAAATTACTGAACTGTATGAGAGTTGGTATCTAAAGGGTGCACTGGAGATTTCTGTATCTTGATTTCAGGGAGGAATGCAAATAAACTTGTGATTTCCTCCTCATAGTCCTAAGTAACAGAGTAGAGAATGCAGGAACGTTTGCATCTGTTTCTTCCTGTTAGTGATCATTCATTAAAGCCCATTTTAATCAATGTGCACAGACTTGTTCACAGTGTGAACATTTGCAAGGAAGAATGATTACCTTTTTTTTAATCTGAAAAAGCAAAATCACCCCTCCTGAACTGCAAGAAGTACAAAATGAAACTTAAAAGCAACAGTGCACAGTTGTTTATATGATATCAAATTACAATAATTCAAACTGTTGACATGTTAGACTTTAGATACAGCTATCTCTGTTCAATACCTGCCAGAAATCCCTGTAGAGATGAAAAAATGGTATTATTATTATTAAAAAAAAAAATGCTAGCAAAAACTTTATTAGTAGCCTAAAAAGAATGACTCCCTTAAGTTATATTTTATTCATTAATATGAGACCATAGTTGTTTTTCCCTTAATACTTCCATAATGAATAGCAAAACTACTGCTTAAAGAATGTACAGTAATTGCTTGATAGAGTCCTATGAAAAAGATATTACTACACTTTGCTTTTCCCTCTTCTCATTCCCCTTCATGGAATTATTATCTCTTTTAATCAAGAGTATCTTAACAGACATGCTTCAAATGTAAACTGCAGTATGGTTTTATGAAACATATACAGTGAAATGATTGATGTCCTAGTTACCCCTCTGTCCTTCCCCACACTTTTTAAGTTTTTAATTGCTCTTGCCCATAGTATCACATGTGCTCACAATAACATTCCATTTTCACTGCAGGGCTTACAATTTAGATCATGTAAAGCAAATTTATTGATGAATATCTTTCACTGGGCAGACTTTTGATTTGATCTTCCTTTCAAGTGTGTCAATATCTTGACCAAACAGCATCTCGACTCCCCTTTAACACTGTAATCATTGCTATCATGCAACCTTCATAACTCAGTAGGAGTTTGGTAATCTTTTTTTACTGGAATATTCTCTGCACAAATGTAACATGCAGGAAACAGGCACCGCCAAAAGTAGGGGCATACATTTAAACTTACTGCTAGCAACGGCCAAAGTCAGAACTTCAGCATCTAGAAGAAACATTTCATGCATAAATCAGTCCCCTCTTATAGGGGTACTTAAGAAAAAGTTCAGTGAAGTATTTTCCAAGTGTCATTGTTTGAATACAATTATTGTGGTTTTCCCTGTGCCAGGTTTTTTGGTAGCGGGTTGGGCTACAGTGGCAGCTTCTTTAGACAAAGACTTGCCAGAGGCTTGCCATGTAGCCCATAGTGTTAGAGATGGACCCTGCACCTGACCCAGGCCTGGCCAATTAATGAGTGAGGTAACACCTCTGTGAGTAAAGTATTTGAGAAGGAGAAGTTGTTGCACAGTTGCAAAATGGCAGCAGCAACGAGGAGGGAGAATGTGAAAACATCTCCGCAGACACCAAGGTCAGTGAAGAAGGAGGGGGAGGAGGGTGCTTTGGCCCCAAGAAAAAGGCTCTCCTGTGATATGTGGTGAGGACCATGGTGAAGCAGGTTGTCCCCCTGCAGTCCATGAAGGACCACTAGGAAGCAGAGACCCACTCAGAGCCTGTGGAGGAGCCTTGGCCAGAGCGGGTGGATGCCTGAAGTTGGCTGTGACTCTGTAGGAAGCTCATCCTGGAGCAATTCCCTGGCAGGACCTGGGAGTCCACGGCGGAGGTGCCTAAGCCAGAACAGGTTTACTGTCACGACTTGTGATCCTGTGAGAGACTCAGGCAGGAACAGTCTGTCCCTGAAGGACTGTTTTCCCAGTGGATGACCGATGGTGGGGCAGAGTGTGAGGAGCTGCAGCCCACGGGATGGACCCACGCTGGAGAAGTTCATGAGGGACTGTCTCCCGTGGGAAGGGACCCCACAGTGTAGCAGTGGAAAGGGTAAGGAGGCCCCCTCCTGAGAAGAAGAAGAGGCAAAGTCCATCTGTAATGAACTGACTGCAACCCCCATCCCCCATCCCCTGCACTGCAGGGGGGGAAGGAAGAGGAGTCCCTCAAAGAGGGAGGGGTGGGGGGAGGTGTTTTTTAATACAGTTTTCTCATCTCTCTGATCTTATTGTTTCTTTAATAAATCAAACCTTTTTTTCTCCCTGAGTCTGTTTTGCCCATGACACTAATTGCTGAGCAATCTCTCTGTCCTTATCTCAACTCACAAGCCATTTGTTATATTTCTCACTCTCTCTCCTGTCCAGTTTAGGAGAGGGAGTGATTTAATGATTTGGTGAACACCTGGCTAAACCACCACAACAATTAATTATCAAATAGTTCTATATAAAAGCATACATTTAGCTGGTAGACTAGAAGGAAGAAATGGACAGGCATTCAATGTTCCCATGCCAACAATCATCAAGACCAAATTTAAATCAGGCTATGCCTGTTTCTGTGTATATAATCCCACTAATGTGCTTAGAAAGCATGTGATATACTAAAAATACTACCTGCTACATTAGCATAACACATACATAATATTAAAACTGCATATGCAAGTTGCAGGTACAAATTCTAATAATTTGCATTATTCAAGCAAACATCTTGAGACCAGACATCAGTTCACTAAGAACTTGTAAAAATAAAAGCATCTTGTCCTTGTCAAGCAATTGTCAAACTAGACGCAAAACGGAATAAGTAGGTCTAAGAATAATGGGGAGCACAAACCTCAATGATGTTCAGTATATCAGCAGTCAGACTTACGATTCTGCATGCACGCATTAAAATTTATGGCAAATTGAGTTTTTTGGACAGGTATAAGAGAGGCTAATTATCTCTGCAAATGTTTCCAGGACAATCAACTAAGCCTACACAGACACATGGAATAAATTTAAAACAACAGTCAAAACCAAAAAGGCATCTTTGAGTGAAAGCATATATTTTAAGAGCAAATGGGACCACAGGGCAGCAAGCAAAGAAAAGCTCTGAAAACAACTTACTTAAACAAGAGCTAATATCCTGACTTGTCAAACAAAAATTGTCAAGCAGTTCAATAAGCTGAAAAAAACAGTAATTCAGCAAGATTTTGGATGCATCTTTATGGGAACAGACTGTTATGTTTACCAAGGCCAAAGAAAAGCATGCTGTAATACTTGAAGCAGATGAAAGTCAAGACAAGAACTGTAAGCTCAAGACTAATGGTCACCAGAAGATATCAAAGAATTAGGACTGCTCAAGTATAGAGTTGCAAGTTTTCACCATTTAGGCTATATATGATCACATATAGAACCACAGAACCCTGTGGACAATCAGTAAAAATCAAATTCAAAGAAAAGAAGTAGACTTCTATGAAAGCAATACACAAAACTGAACTGGGGAACAGCATTCTGAAGACAAAATGATGACAGAGAGACAGAAACTAAACAGTACAAGAACATAAAAATGTAGAAGATATACTAAGATTAAAACAAAGTTTTGAAAGATGGATGATTGAGGAGGTATGACTAGGCCAAGAGAAACTGTATTAAATACCTAAGCCAGAAGAAAGGAATTGGAAAGAAAAGTATCTTCGTTTGCCACTCCAGAGCAGAACAGTGGAAAGCCAACATGGCAAGAAAAATCACACTACTACATTCTGCCAATATTATCCTAGAAAAACCACCACTATTGACAAAAGACAGCAAAAGAGTTGCAGGAAGATCTGCATGTTTCAAAAAATTAAGTTCTGATGGTAGCAGCGTAGGTTACAAAGCACTCTCAGTTAATTTAAATGAAAATTTAGAGTTTTTTCACTGCAAAGACAGCCAACCTGAAAAAAGGAAAGAATGAGGTGAGAACAGAAAAAAAAAGTTCAGCCATGGACGGGAAGGTCAGTCGTACCAACAGAGAATGGGAAGCAACTCTGGGGCTCACAATCTCAGCACTGAACACTGATGAACGAAAAACCATCTGATGATTGAGAGTTAAGAGCAGAGAGCAGGAAGCTGATAGAAATTACTCAGAGGAAGGTAGGCCTATTTAGAAATCTAGAGAACATTATGTTTAAAGAATTGTATATGCTTTCGATAAGCAGAAACACCAAACCAGAGATACTGATTTAATAAAAATATGTTTTGATCAAGAACTCTGAAGCAGATTTTTTTTCTAAGTAATGCTAGAGAATTTGAGATACTATCAACTAAGGAAGACTTAGAAAAACTTAAGTCAAACATGGTGGGCTCAGATAGATGGTAGCTAATGAAAAGAGCAAGGGATTTGTAAAATAACCAGATCAAAAAATACTATAAGAGGGGAAAAATTAGGAAATGCTATCTAGATTTGTGTATGTAGAAGACTTAAGCAAAGAATGAAAAAAAGACAAAAATGGATTTGTAATTTCTAACATGTGGGCATATCAAAGAAGGAAGGCTAAGAAGGAAAGGAAATTATGTCTAAGTAATTCACACTTGAATGCTTACAGGCAGAAAAAGAGGAATAGCATGAGTAATTCATGCAAAACACAGTGTAAAATAAAAGACATGAAGCAAACAATTGTGAGAAAAGCAGTGTTTCTAAGTGAGAGAGGAGAAAAAAAAATACAAGGGTAAAAAAATCCTATATATCTTCTCCTACCATTCTTAATTAAAGTAATTGTTACACACATTACAATTATTACAAGCAGTTAAAAACTGTTTGTTCCACAAATACAGTGTAACAATATTCTGAGATACCAATATAAACTAAGCTTCACATGTTCATTTCTAGAAGATTAAAAAATCTTACAGGTTGTTAGAAGAGTCTCTGGTGAAATTTATTGGTAAAACATATTTTGTCAAGGTTATAATCATGCTACATACTCCTGTGTTTCGCAGCATCAACACCACAAAAACAAGAGCCTTATAATAGGAATTAATAGAAAGGACTGAACTACTGCCAATTTAGAAAATAACCAGAGTCCTACTAAAATGTTTAGGTAGGTCTGGCTAATCAGTACTATCAGTTTTTCAGTATCCTCTACACAATACGTGGTCACTTCACAAAGTCACAATGGAAAACTCCTCTTACCATAGAAGCAGCCTGACCTCATAAAAGAATCACAGAATCATAGACTCATACAATGGTAGCGTTGGAAGGGAGCTTCAGAGATCATCTAGTCCAACCCTCCTGCAGAAGCAGATCCACCTAGATCAGGTCGCATAGGAACAGGTCCAGGCAGGTTTTGAAGACCTCCAAGGAAGGAGATTCCACAACCCCTCTGGGCAGCCTGTGCCAGTGCTTCACTGCCCTCACAGTAAAATAGTTTTTTTCTTATATTTAAGTGGAAATTATTGTGTTGCAGCTTCATTCCATTACCCCTTGTCCTGTTGTTAGATACAATAGAAAAAAAGGATGCCCCAACCTCCTGACACCCACCCTTTAGATATTTGTAAATGTTAATAAGATCCCC
>WBNH01006520.1:0-15282 GCA_013401255.1 Urocolius indicus | reverse complement strand
CAGCAGCTTTCTATAGCAATGCAACAAAATTAGAACAGCTTGCAATACTAGTCATACTGTTTGCATTTTTTATTCAGCATTACATTTCAGTAATGTACTTACGAGGACATGAAAAAGAATAACAACGTGACAAGCATGATAATCAGATTGCTGTTTTTGCATTTTAAAAGCACTAGAATTCTTAAATATACCACACTCTTTAATTTGAAAATAGAAGAGACTAATTTGTGTTTACTGTAATTTTTAGAATAAGAATTTGTTCTATGTTCCCCGACATGGAAAATACAGATAATACTTATCTTACATCATTCAATCCATTATAAGATCTCACCATAAATAACTGAAAAATATGCACTAGCATAAATTATCAAGAACCAATTAAAAACCCTCATAGATAACTGCTTGTCAGTTTATCTGTATAACAGATTTCACAGCAATAGCATTTGTACACAATCATGTTTTAGTGGCAAGAACAAATTTTATTTCCCTTGCTCTTCAGCCAAAGGAACTTCTGAAAAATACCTTTAGCCCTCTTCTATGGATACCTGGTTACTCATGAGCCAGGTGCTGCAATATAATTGTTTTGGATTTTTTTTTTTTTTAAATTCCATGGAAAAGATTTCCATTCACAGAAAGAAAATGATGCTATATAATGAAAATATAAGGGCAAACACTCTTCATTTTCAGTTCACTGGTGGGTAAAAAAATATGAAGCACCTGTTTATGACTGCACTAGTGGTTTAGCACTAAGTTGCAGACATTCCACTGACAAGATAGTGTTTTGTCTCTTTCATGCTTTCTTCTCTTGACTGTTTGTTTTTGTAATGTATAATCTATTATAACTAGAATAATCATTCCCTTCTACTCTTTGTGTTTTAAGATTTATATTATTCTATAGAGTGTTGTATAAAGTAAACAATTCTTACTGGTGACTGCTTCATCTTCCTCAGCACTGGTTCCAACAATTAATTTGACATCAGAATACTAATTATCATAACCAAGCAGAACAATTTCTTCATTTAAAAAGAATTTTGTGATATCTCATTAATTTTAATCAGTGAAAAAGCAAACCCACGTTTCATACGCTCAAAAATCCAAAGCCTAAAGCTTACTTACTGGAGACACTGCTCCAAAAGATGACAGGCTCCAGAGACCATCTTTTCTTCCTCTATTAACTTGAGTAATAGCTAAACAAGTCAGTTTCTACCTATCCCAACTCTTCACGTGAAAAGTTCATGACATTACAAACAAGCAGAGGGCTCTGTTCCAAACACATCTTCTGTAAATCAAATGGAATAGGGGATTGAACATATAAGGTCCAGGAACAGGGAGTGGGAGTAATGCCTATTTTGTTTTATCTCCAAGCTAACAGCAGTGCAACTCTATCAGATTCTTAAAATATATAAAAATTGGATGTCTTTCCTTCCTTAGCAGACTGGATGAATGGGATAACAACAGTCTGGAACAGAAGCTAGTTTTACTAGCATGTAAAACTTAACAATGATCTTTTCTCTATTGGAGAAGAAAAACAAAATTACAGACAACTAAAACAAGCCACTTCCTACAACTTCTGCTGGGCTATGTGTCCACAAGGATGCTTCATCCTTTTACTATCCTTAATTGCTACAGTTGTGGTAGATTATTCCAAAGTAGCACAATGGCTAGTAATGTCACTGAAAGGCTTCAGGCAATTGTAGTGCAAAGAGCATTATCCTGGGGGCTGATAGTCCTGAAGTGCCACACTGGTGTGTTTAGTGATTGGTATTGAGATGATAAAAGTCTAAAACTAGGAACCAAGGAGGGGAAATATTACAGCAATATAGACTATAGATTGTATTTTCATGAACTGCAGCACAGCTCCACAAAACCGAAACAAAGGTTTACAACAATATGGTAGTCAATCTAGGCCATCTACCCTTCTGTCAATCAACTCTCAGCTCAGACGACATGTAGGATAAGACAGTGAAAGGTAGTGTCCTGGTTTTGGCTTAGGATAGAGTTAATTTGCTTCCTAGTATCTCTTACAGAGCTGTGTTTTTCATTTAGAGTAGGTCACACAAGAATTCATCTAGGTGGGTTTTTTAATGTCCCCAGAGAAGGAGACCTTGAATATAACCATTGAATGTACCAGATCTTTGCAATATTTAGACAGGTAGTGAAAACAGTAAAAATTAAAGTTATTCAGCTTCTCCTGACCTTTCATTCTATCATAAAGATATCTTATACATCATGTTTTAAAGACAAATTAATGCTTGAAATACCTAGCTGACCTAGAATCCTGCATCCAGTCATTTTCTAATGATCTTAAATAAATAGATTTTCAAATCTAAAGTGACTTCTGGATACCCATGTACCTTGTACCCTTGGTATAAGCAAGTAGAAGTGCTATAACTGAACATATATGTTCTTTTGGACTACTCCAGCTGTAAAATGAAGTGAATGAATGAAGTGCCTTGCTGGAGAGGATCATTAATTCCTTACAGTGCTTTGAATGATGTACGCTAACAGAGTGTGCTTCAAGGAAGATGTAGTCATGCATAACGCAGCAAAGATTAATAACTACAGAGGAGATGAAGGTTCTGTGTTTTCCCCAGGAGAAGGATCATTCTGTGACAGGCAGAGTTCAAGTTATATGATCAACATAAAGAACAGGAGTTCAGAATTTAACATATATTGGAAAGAAAAAATATGCACAGTCAACTTTATACAAAGAGAAAGTTTAAAGAGAAATTTAAGCTCTTCTATAGTATTATACAGGTTCCCTGGCTGTGTGAGATTTCTCCTCCATATCATTAATCCATTTAAAGAGTTTTTCACTACAAATTCATTTTAGAAAGGCTGTAGGTGTCTGGCTTTAGTTTCCTGAAGTTAGATCGTTGATGAGTGAGAAGTCCCACAGTCTGTAACAAAAATCAACTTTTCAAGTTTCAGGATGTTAATCTTTATTAAATTTGTTTGCCTCCTTTAATTGTATTCAAATGGAAGAAAGCATTTCCATGTCTTACTTTCCTCTCTCTCTCTCTCTCCATCTTCCTCTTACTAAAGAGGATATTTTCTTCAGTTCTGCAATCTGCAGAATTTGATCTAAACCAGTAACACTGTACAAGGAAAATTCACAACCATCTCCACGATCCATTTTAAAAAGTAGACAACTTTACAAAGCCCCAGCCATCATGGCATTCTAGAATCCAAGCATTATTGAAATTAAATAGAAATTAGGTGTTTAACTTCTTTGTAAAACTATGTTCCTGAATATTTGCAAGCAAATGTTATGGTATTCTAGGCCAAATCTCCATAATTCTGTCTAAACATTAGGAAACACTCTAGCATAGAGATCAAGCCTTGTTTATGCTGCTCCTGAAAGTAGATACATTTGGTCTGCTAAGGAACATGTAAAGAAATTGAGCTGCCTAACAGGCTGACCTCTGGATCTATGTGGATCAAACTGAAGTGCATCAGTTCCATCTAAACACAAAGGCCATTTTTACTCTGATGCATCCAAATCCTGATGGACATAGCTGCACACATAGATTTGAGTAGTCATTTATAGCAGAAGCAATACACGTTCAAATACTTAATTTAAAAACAAGCCTTTATCCCATTACTGAAAGCAGACAGCACTGCAAAATTACAACACAAGAATTATATGGAAGCCTCATTTAGATGTCCTACAACTACTTTAAAGTGCTTATTAATGAAAGCTAAGGCAATCAAAAGCTATCCAAAAATCATGAAGATCTGCAGGTAGAGTAATTGTTATAAGAAAGTGAGGGAAGACTGAAGGATGAACAAGTCACAAGTTTTTAATGAAAGTCATCTTTTGAGTATATTTTATCAGGTTTGCTATTTTCCACATTTTAGCCCTAGACTAGAAGCTTAGGGTCTTTTGTGGGGGGCAGGGGGAAGGAATTTTCGAAGCAACACTTACCTGGTCATTAACATTCTACAAATGTGGAAATAGCTTTAAGTTACTGCTGGGAGAGTGTGTGGGGATGTGTGTGCGTGTCCTCCTTAAGACATCCCCGTTGGTCTCTGCCCAGATTCTGCCTAATGCAAAGTGACATGACAACAAGAATCCACGTATGACATCATGAGTACACTCAATTTCTTGAGAACAGAAAAATGGTAGGAGTAAAATAAATCTGCCTATGCCACAGACAGTATGCATTTGTAGTATGAAAATAGTATGCAATTTCTTTATTTTTACTCAAGTTTTCCTCCAAAAGGATTCTGAAGTATTTTTAGACCTTCTATTAACTATTCCATGTTCCAGAGACTTGGAACAAAGTTAGTACTGACACAAAAAATATCTGAGCTGAATTAAGCCCAGTTATTAAGTCCTGGTTTCTTAAATGTAAAGAGCTGAATATCTGCATACCCATTCTCTGACAGCAAGCATAAAAGTGTTTAATCCAAAAGCTTTACTCATGTGTATATACAGACCTCAGAAGAGAATGGATGCTTTGTAAGTTTTTCGGTACCATAGTGATCTTTCCAACCGCGTAAGAAGAAACATCCAGAATAAAGTGTCAAAACAGACAGTTTCTTGGAGAAAGAAATGTCAATATTTGAGATGCAGATGATTGGGCAATGATGTTTATTTTTAATTAGAACTGAATATTTCGTCTCCAACTGTTTACAGGGGATCTGTACACTGAAAGGACAGAGTTTATTACAGTGCCAGAGACGTGTTGTCTCAGCTGCTTTTATATTGATTAGCTATGCTATCGTGGGATGTCAGATGTCTCCCGAATTGTGATTGTACTTTGTGTGCACTTCTCTTACCCATTAGAAGTGTATTAAACCAAAAAGCCATTAATATACTTACTGTATCAATAAGTCCTTAGAGATGTGCATGTGGCTGACAAGGTAAAGAAAGTGTTACGAAATACAGTCAAGTTCTGATCCCTTGATCACATGGATTGTCAAGTACTATATTGTTTTAATAACTATCACCATAACAATAACATGAATGGGCGTACTCCAAGGAAAGACTGGAATGCAAGTCAAAATATCTGGATCCTGTTGTCAGCTCTTGGTCAGAAGTCTTGGTCAAACCATCCATGTCTCTATTCCTTTTCCCTCCTGCAATTATCTATCTATTGGAGTAGTGAGGCATTTGTAGCAGGATACACTTGTTCCATATTTGGCACATCTACTAGCCTAGGTCAGTTCTGAAAACCACCAAAGACAGACTGTAGAACATTTCATGGAGTAGTAAGTGTTCAAGAGATGCCTACAATCAGTTTTCAAGTTCATTTCTATTTAGTTTCATTTAATATTGTAACTTTTCAAGGAAGAAGCACCAAGTTGTTTGCCTGAATCTTCAAATTCAGTAGGAATAGAAATTTAGAAATCTTTGTTATCAAGAAAAAGTGAGTTGATCCACAAAATCCTTCCACGCTGTTTGCTGTGATTTGGAGTAAAAGGTTGTTTGAGGTTTTTTTTCCTTGTTAATTGTAAGCAGAATTTCCAATAAACAAGCAGCTGAAGGAGAACTCTGAAAGGTGGTTACTTTATGCTTTCATGAAAAAAAAAAAAAAAAAAGGAACAGGTTTTTTTAGGCCTTCTTCACCATCCATGACCAAATTCCTTATCACAGTTTCTCTTGATCATATTTTTCAGATATTAAAAAAAAAATCCTGACCCTTCTCTTAGAAGTCTTTTTAAATGTTTTATTAATAGCAATATGATCTAAAACTAGAAATCCAACATGATGATTATTAATATTTATATGTTTTCAAAACCAAGTACATATGATTCATTAACAGGAGAGGTCACCATAAGCTGACCTGTTAGACTGAAATTTACAGTTAAAAAGCTTTAAAAAAAACCCCTTACTAAATATCACAAGTGTCACTTGGTGCATTGATGAGTTCATATTAATTTCTATCACCATAATCAATATTATTTTAGACCTACTGCTTTATCCCTCTTTACTCCATCTTGATAAACAGATCATGCATATATAAACATTCAGTTTTATTCTGATATTTAGTGAGGCCTACAAAATGCATTTCTTCACTATGGTTCCCCAATCTTCATCCCCCTTCCTTCCCAACAACTTACACTTATTTTACGTCTTTACATTGGATATAAGCAGGCTTCTAAAATGACATTGGTTCATCTAAATCTAACCTAAATGTCTTTGACTTCAGTAACTATGCAAGAAAACACTTAGGCACAATCCCCCCACAGACAGGAAACAATCTGAATTTCTGGATCACATTATACCTGCTTTGAAAAACAGTCACTATCTACTGGATTGAAGTGGAAAAGTAAATTTGTTAATTTTAATTGCATTAGAAAAGGTAAACAGTGAAGTGCCATTAAAAAATGGTTAAAAGCTGACAGTATTTAGAAGTTCTGAATTGGACTACAATTTGAAACTACGTGTGCAGACAAACAAATCTCTTCTTGGTAGAATTACCTCCCGTAGTTTCCTTCCTATGTGTTAAACCTGAGGATTCTTTAGACAATACCTAGCATTTCAGGCATTTTAACTCTTGTAACTCATGTTTCTTAATTTCTCTGAAGCTTTCAGTCAATGATTAAGTATTTCTTCATTTCAAAGAAGCATTAAAACTTCAATATATGGAACAAGAAAAGTAAAATCTCCACAGTTCATGACATAATGAAGAAGGAAACGCGATAAATATTAAAAGCAAATGAAATGTGACTGCAGCTTACTTTATGCTCTGTTGTCATACCTACACTTCTCTTGCCGATTGAGACAAAGTATGTTCCATTAGTTTAGTATGGAGACATATGCTCTAGGAAGAGTTTTAGCTAAATATTTTTATACTGATATGCTAGAGCTGTTACCATCCATGCTTGAGGTATTTGCCTCTTATCCTAGCATTGACAAGCTGAAAAACAGCTTATTTTTTTTATGACTATTTTCAGTCTTCCCCTAATTTTGAAATAAAGATTATGCTACATATTTTACAGCAAAATTGATGCTAAAAGTTACCCTGTCACTCCCAAGTGTGCAAGTACATATCCACGTTAATGAAAATGCAGTTACTCTACTTCTGTGACCTCATGAATTATCTGCTTGCCTTGTCTATGTTTGAATTTGATAGGATTCTCAAGCAACAATTAGATTTTATTAACAAACCTATCTCCTGCATACGTAACAACCAAGAGAAACCTGAAGATTCCTCCCTCCCTCAATCCTAACAAGTAATATGTTATTGTAGTAGAAGTTAACAAAAAAGAATACGTATTTGATAGTTTAAAGAGAAAATTAGGCTTATTCTACCAAGTAATAACATGACAATTACCAAAGAAGAAGAATTGCTGCCCTGAGAAGTCTAGATGCATGACAGGATTTTGTTTTTCCTTCAAAAATTATTGCTTTGTTTTGATTTGCTGAAGTAGTTCCTGCTGATGTAGCTATCCTCCCAACATCACCATATAATTCCTGATAGATTGACAGTTTATTTAGGTACAAAAGAATGAGGATCTCATCCTCTTTTAACGAATGCTATAAAATGAAAAAGCTATGTAAGTAGGCTAATTTCTCTCACTGAACAACTATTCATGATACCTTATAGTTCAATGGATAGGTTTTTTAAGGTGCAGAAATATTCCAGGTCGTAGAATAGCCTGATTAATGATATCTATAATTGTTGCATTTAGTGTTGCTGATTGTCCTGTCATCTCTTTATGAATCTGATAGCAGTACCAGAAACTTATTCAGAGTTGGAAAAGTTGGCAGTTAAACTGATATTGGATTACTCAGGTGAGATCAAATTATGAGATACCAGTTTAAAGTGCTGAAGTGTTCCCTGAAGCGGTTTTCATTTAAGATATTAAATGTCATCGTTTTCATACATCATTAACTCTGTAATTCAATAGGGATTAACTTCTTTCACACCAGGTTTCCAGTGGCATTTGTTATGTCTTGATGAGATCTTGTTTACTTCAGATTAAATTCAAGTAATAGTTTTATTTTATGAAGGAGTACTAAATATGGTAAGAAACAAATATTTGCCTCTTACACCTCAATAACTGTAAATTGAAGTATTTAAACTTTGTTCAGTCACATCTCTTCAATTAACCAACTAAGAAAGCAATTTATTAAGCCAAGTCACTTTTAAACATTAAAATGGAAATAATTAATACTACAGTAATTCAAAAACAAAGATAAGGCTGACACTGGGGAAAATTTTCATTAAAATGAGATTAAATCTTGTCCTATCTTCAGAGCTTACTTATGCTGCTCTGGTAAGCTAAGCACCTGATTCTTTAAATCTGAATTTCCAGTATCTGCATCCAAGTAAATAGATACTGAAGACAGAGAACGGTCTGTCCCCACCAAGTCCTAGTGCACTCTAAGTCTGAGACTCAGATTTAAATGTTCTTCAGAAAACAAATCTCTTAAACACTACACCAATGAATTCCAGCTGTATAACTCTTCTGAAGCCTCTAACAAAACATCCAACCACCACTATGCTGAAGACTGCAACATTAGTGAAGTGACATCAGAAGAACACATTTGTCATTTCCCTGACTTTTAAGAAAGGGATACAGATTGTCCTTTTCTATATTCATTCCACTAGCTTTTTTTCAGAATCATTCTAACAGGGGAATATTCTGTTAAAAAAAAAAAACCCAAACCATGAAGACATCATAGAATCATAGAAGGAGAGTCAGAAGAAGAGGTGGTGTCATAGCATATGCTTATGTTCTTCTTCAACAGGTAGTGTTCTCCTCTACCCCTCTAATTGCAGGGAAGGAGGAGAAAAAGAAATTAGAAGAATTAGATCAGTACCTGCCTGTGAGCCTGATGTCACCAACAGAATTTGGTTTTTTTTTTAATCTTGAGTCAGTCTACAAAACACCAAGTCTGCTGGAGACAGGTGTACCTGAGACACAGACAGAAAAGAGTCCCTGCACAGGAGTCCACAGCGCTCACTGAAAGAACTTAAAACCAGATTTGAAGGCTGAAAGGATAGTAATTTGTGTGCCTATGCCTTTAAAAGCACATAGGTAGGTCGATCCAGCTGCCATGACTTAAGTTTGGAGGCAAGTTATCTTTAAAATAAATATTGAGAAATTATAATTTAATTTGCCTGATAAAACAGTAATTAGTAACTTATTTTAAAAGATCTTTCATAGCCTACTATGTGGCATGGAATGACTGAAAGTGTTTTTAAACCTCACATGAGGTGGTTAATAATTTTAAAAAGCAATTAAAGAGAAAAATGAAATCTCAAAGTTGTACTAGCCTAAGGATTGTCAACCATCTGAGGTTAATCAGCAAGTATCAGTATCCACCACTTCTTAAATCATCTCCCAAGAAACAATCAGGACCTTAGCCTATATTAATCTTCTTATTAATTAAGCACCAGAGATTCAGTTTTCAACCATGTTACAAAAGTCACATCTTGCTGCAGTTTGATAACCGTGTTCTCTAATGTCAGGAAGCAAGTAAATCTACACAAGAACATATAATCCTGTACTATACTGCAAATACTATGCAGCTAGCACAGCGGAGTCAAGCAGCAACATTTTCATTGATTTTACTATATTTATAGTGTCAGGTCTCATGATCAGTGGAAGTACATCAAAAAGGAACTGTGGCATACTCCCAAGGCTTCCCCAGACACCTGAAGAGAGATACTAACCTCTCCAAACTCCATCTGTTTTAATAGCACAGGGAGGAGGTTGTAGCTTTTCAGAAGAGGTAAAATGAGCATTCTTGCTTTTTTTTTTTTTGAAAAAACATGAACTTAAATACATCTAAAAACTCTTATCCTTTATTGACTTAAATCACAATTCCTTATTTAAGTAGACTATCTAACCAAAGCTGATCATCATCAGATGCCATCAGATGTCAGTAAATGTTAGGGACATGCTGTGAGATGAAGAAAAATGAAAAAGGATAATGGTTCCATTGTGCAGCCAGTTAAATAAACAACAAATTGAAAACATACAGAATGCTTTGAGATAATCCACTAGTAACATGGTTTTCCAAACACTGTGTTTGTTTTGTTTTTGTAGGTTTATTTTTGAGGATGCACAAGCAGTATAGCAATGGTAGAAGTTTGATAGAACAAGAACTTCTGTATCCTCTAAGAGGACAGGCTGGCAAATTTAGAACAAGTGACTGTATTTTCCTATTTTTCCTGCAGAGTGTACCATCACCTTATTGCATGTTATCACAGGATGGCAGAATGAAGTCATGACTGCCACAGAGCTCAAAAAAAGTGACTAGATACTGAAAAAGGACAAAGCACTCATTAATTCAAAGCTTTGGTCATATTTTGCACTACAGAGGATAATTATTTAGAAGACTATGTAAGGTAGCAAACCAATTCAAAATATACTTTTAGAGACCTTCAAGAACTTACAGGGAAAGCGCAAAGGACATGTCTTCTCAGATCTCTTGGGTGGGGGTGGCAACAGCAGTGATGTTAGTCCTAAAGCTGAGCTCTCCCTTGAATTCCTCTACCTAGGGCTCCTTGCAGATTCAATCTTTCTCTTCAAAATATATTTTCTTTTTGCTGCAACTCTCTCTTAACTAAAAAGTAGGAGGGCTTCACAGTTACAGAACTTTTATCACTTCAAGGAGAAGGCATGTTCCACTGGAATTTACACTCTGTATCACCGAGGCATTAAAAATGATGCAAGTATTTTAGGTAATTACTATTATCTTGTTACCAAACTAGGTGGTGTGCAGATAAATTTGGGGTAATTGATTCTCAGCTTCAGTTTTATATGTGGAGTATCAGTAGGTTATTTTCTTCTAGTGAAGAACACAGACAATTTTGTCTCAGAGAATAAATTTCAAGAAGAGACTTGAACTAGAAAAGAGTAAATTCATTGGCTACACTGTTAAATGTAATAGTGTTTATATATTAAACTTTAAGTTAGCAGGAGAATGTATCAAAAGATTTATTATTACCACTTAAATGTTTCCATTCTTAAAAATCCTTTTTCAGACTGAGCAAGTTTATCAAATCTAGTTGAAAATATTCTTTGCTAGAAGGTCATTTCTTAAAGTTACATCAAAAAGCTAGTAAAAACAACATGTTTGAAATTCTCTCTCAGTTCACAATTCTTTTAAGGAAAAAAAGCTGGGATTTCTAACCAAAAAGGATGCCTGCTGATGCAAACTCTACTTAGCCCTAGAAATCCCATCTGTTTCAAAATTGCCAGTAATTGGTGCTAATCCCCGCTACAGATGAAGAGAACAAGAGGTGGTCTCATGGAAGGATGATGAAAAGATAAATAATAGTACTCTTATCTTTGAAAGTGCTCAATATGAAGAATTCAATTTCATAAGATTATTTGTATCTTTTATCCTATTAAGAAAATTAGGAGACTTATTGGATAGCCTCTAATTTATGACATGTATTTACATTATAGCACAAAATATACAGCACACAACTCAAAATTCATGGATTTCCTCTATGTTGTGTGAAACTTGAATTAGAGTGATGCCAATTTCATGGTTGGCGTTACATTTTACTCTGTGGTACTTAAGACTTCATCTCAAAATGAGATTCTGTTGAAAAGCCATTTGTTGAAAGAGGATGTGATACAGCCTTTTGATCTAAAATATGTTGCTAATAGATAACACAAAGGTCAACAACCCATACTTTCATATTTTCTACATAGTCTTGCAAGTGCTTAATACACAAGAAATACATTGGTAAGTGTAGATTAAGGCAGCAGCCTTTTGTCTAATAAAGGCTAGTGTCAGCACTAGTTTTCTTTACAGAGATTGCAGAGTCTTATCAGGTGCTTAATAAAGGATCTTGGTTGTGGTTAGGGCTTCTACATATGCATTCTTGGCATTTCATATCTAGCCAGAGGGCAGTGTTAACAAGTGATCATTTCACACCTGCAATTGTTATTCTTCATTTTGAAAATTCCCAAAGAAACATTGGTTTAAAATATGTTGCTAAGACAATAAAATATCATCCTGAGTGTCCTCTTTTTGTTTTCCTTTTCCAAAATTATTTTCTAACAAGCCAGACATTCAATGGAAGCTTTTCACAACACAGGCCTTGTTAACCCCTGCTATAAGTGCCAAGTTCCTTCCTTCAATCATCCACCAAATCACTCGTGAATAATGATGAATTTGTATGTGCTCATTTGGAAAGATGTTATAATTTGTATTTGAATTTGTGTGCAGTTTAATGACTTGTTACAGTAAAAGGAGAGAGATGTCCATGTGTCTTAAGATCTGGGTTTAAATGCCTGCCCTGCCAGTCACTACTATGTATGAATATATATACTTGTGTTTCAATGCTCTGGTTTGTAATGAACATCACTCTTCTTTCCTTCTAAACTTTTGTTTATTAATTACAAGCCCCTCAGGGATGCAATTGTTCTTGGCCATTTTTCTGGAATTTCATAAACTGAATTTTACCCCTTTTGGCATATTTACAATACAAATGAAACTGACATCAGCTAGGAAGAGAAAATAAAACCAAACAAAACCCAGAACACCTGTCCCACATTTAAAATATCCTGATAACTAGAACTCCAATCAAGAAAATGAGAAACAACAGCTGCCAACTAGTTTCCAAGTACAGGAATGCGGTGTTATATACAGAACAGAAAGAAGGCAGATAGGATGTACAGCTTCTAGATGTAAGAAGAAAGTAACAAGTGAAACAAAATGGAATACTTGAAGTGAACCAAGGATTGCATTTCATACAATCCTCTTTATGAAACATCCAGCTGTGAGACAGTGTTACATGCAAGCACTTGAAGAATTTCAGAAGGGGAGTTGGGTAAAGAAACTCCTGAAAGAAGACAAGATCACTGAAAAGCTACCAGAGAAGTAGGGTTATGCCCTTGCTTTGATGTTCCAGGTAAATAAAATGGGCAATCCTTCATCCCCTCTTCCTTGAGTGAGAAATTAGTTTCAAAACATCAGGAATCCCAGGAACACAATCAGAAATGAAGAGGAATATTTATGAATTAGATTTAAGAAGCGTAATTTTGTAAATGAAGCTGAAATCACTATCTATATTGGAAGCTCTCTGACAGTTTTGAGATTACAAAGAAAAACATTGATTTTGACAGTGATTTCCCCCCAGTTGTGACCCTCAGCATGGTTGGACTATCATAAGTAATAAAAGCAGAAGAACCATTCTGAAGCCTTACACCAGTAAGAAGATTATGCCATTAGCGTTGCATTATGATTTCATACATTCCCTTGAGAGGCTCCAGATATTAAATGCTTCTGGAGCAAAGCTACAGAAACAGAAAGGAATCACTTCATGTCAAGGTGATTTCAATTTCCTAAGAAAATAGAGTAACTTTCTGAAAGCTACCTCTTCCCAATGCTCTGCAACAATGTGCAAGACTGACAAAGTTCTCCAAGTACTGTATCAGCTGAAAGATCATCACTAGTGTATCCTTCAGAGTTGCACATGTCAAGAACATTTTAAATACTTTTTAGTAACTGCACACTGACAAGAGGCACATTGGTGACACATTTTGTCTCCTGCTGCTGTCCTCCATGAAGAACGAAGACAAGATGAGCTCATAGCCTGGGGATCATTGCTATGGGGAAGTTGATATACAGGAGCACGAGATGAAGAAACAAAGTGTGATCTAAAACTAATCTTCAAATGCCACTAAAGTGAAAGAAATATGGCAAATGCTAGGGCTGACAAAGACTAGAAGACCCAGAAGTGCTTCTGTCACAGTTCATTGTCTGCAATAGAGGTTACTTGTAAGACCATTTAAGAAACAGCCTATCCATAACTGCTTCATAAATGGAAAGTGACTTTTAACTGTTATAGTTTCTCAATTTACAGACCAAGAACGAAGGGATAACTAAGAATATTTTTGAACAGTTTCAGGCAGAAATACGGATCTGTTACAGTAACACCACAAAGTTTTTATTTTTCAGTCAATATAGTCTACCTATGCTTACAGTCTAGGGAAGATTAGATATTTTTTACAGTACAAAATCACAAGTGTATTTTAATTTTTTGGCCACCTACAAGCTCTCCACAGAAAGCCTGGAAATACTCTGTTTCTAAAGCAAAGTCAGTACATTTGTTTCTGAATCTTGATGTCTGTAGGTATGTTGTAGACAATTTCTATACTGGAAAAAGTAAGAAGCCACCAAAAAATATGCCCATATCAGTTATCAAACAGTACAAATAATCTAACCATTAAAAACTCAAAATGTTTCAATATTTATTTTTCTTTAAATGTAAAGAGACTATGCAAATATATTGAGAAAAAAACTGAAGTAAGAAGCCAAGATAGCCCACATCCATGAAATGCTCAGGTTGTCTTTTTCATAAATTACATCTTTATCAAGGTATTTTAGCATATTTTATTTTAAAAGTTATTCAGGAGATTTATATTTACTGGTATATCTTTGTTAACTGCAAAAAAAATTCTCTTCCTTCAGAGTAACTCAATGGGAGGAGATTCATTTCATTACAACAAGCTTATAATTAGTTTTTGTTTACTTAATATGATCCTGAAGCTGGAGAATAAATTAATTAGAAACATTTCCAAATAATAACAGGTCCCTCACATTGCCTGGAATACAAATATTACTTCTGCAAATACAGATGTTGGATTTGCAAGCTGAACTCCAGAATCCGTGGTGGTAGTCTCCATGAAAAACAAAAGTAGGGAATACAAATCTGATGTTTTTCCAGCTAATCAAAACCACAGCAATGCCACTTTATAACTAGTTCTGAAAAACATAAGCTGTCCTGGGACAAACTCAATATCCTAAAACTTAAACATTTCAATCAGTTGGTTTGGACTGAACTACATGAAAGTTAAATTAGAAGGAAAAAAATATTTTTTCTCCCCAAGAGAGAGACCTGATTCCCATTTCAATGAAGGAAGTTTCCCTAGCATACATACCTCAATATATGAGCATAGATCCTCAGTAATCACTATCATTGTTCATGATTGATTTCATTTCAGGACTAAACCTGCTTTACAAATACTATGATGTTCCCTAAATCTACTGGAAAATAGGCATCTTATTTTAAGCCTCATTTCGTAGTATGAAGCTATGAAACACAGTATTTTGCTCCTTAGTTATTTAGTAGTCTAATGGTCTGAAGTGGTGAAACTAAAGTTTTCTAAAAGTAGAGGAACACAACAGGGCACAAAATTCATAGGAATCAAGATTTTCTTAACAAGTAAAAGGAACTAGAAGAAAGTCAGCAGAAACACTTGCACAATAAGACACCATGCAATACCTACCAGTGGCAGAATTAGATCCTTTGTCATTAGAAGAGAGATTGTACCTGGTAGATAGAATTGTTATGG
>WBNH01006519.1:138209-254313 GCA_013401255.1 Urocolius indicus | reverse complement strand
AGGGAGTGTCAGAGAGTGCTCACTTCAGCCTCCTCCAGGGCTCAACGCCCCCATTCCCTCAGCCCCTCCCCATTAGCCTTGTGCTCCAGCCTCTTTCTCAGCTTCAGTGCCCATCTCTGGACACTCTCCAGCCCCTCAATATCTTTCTTGCAAGTGAGAAGCCCAAAATTGAACACTGTACCTGAGGTGCAGCCTCACCTCCTGGGTGCCATCCCCAGGGGGGCAGAGGAGTCCCACTCAGGCACAATGGGCTATGGTGTAAACTCCTCTCCCCACAGCCACAACGGGCCATGGCACCATGAAGCTGAGGGGAAACAGACCATCCTCATGCAAAGCCAAAGATGAGGCTGAAACAAGACCATTGGTTACAAAACATGTACCAAAACAGTTTATTTCACAACATCTTAATGTCACGAGTTCATGGGGGTGGGGGAAGAAGGAACCAAATACAACTCAGACTTTTAAATAATGGAACATGACGAAAACATAACTCTTGACATAAAAATGTACAGCCTCTTATCAAGAGAGTTCTCCTTGCTGAGGCAACCCAGCAGCATCTTTACACAGTGCAAGGCCACCTCCTGGCCTCAACTAGCCTTTCTCTTCAAAGCCAGAGGAGTTGGGCTGTGAAAACGTAAAGCCAGCAGACGCATCAACTCTTTTGGGTCCCGGTTTCAGTTCATGAATGGATAACGCAGTACTAGTCCTTTGCCACATGGTGGCAGATTTAATTGAAAAGAGAATTATTCCCACACAGGACTGTAGGCTACACCCTTGAAACAGAAAAACCAACACATTGACACACGAGTCCCTGCACCCCTGCAGAAGGACTGTTTCTGCACAGCTACCACAGTAGAGGTACAGATGTACAAGCTGCAGACAGTGCCTCTGGATGACACTGACCCCTAACCCACGCTCTGGCAGACAGCAGCACAGCATTTGCTCCACTGTATGCGTTCCAACCTGTGCTTTAAACAGCTTCTGGGCTCCAGAACACTGCACACGCCCAAGCCAACATTTACAGTATCCTTTAGACATTCTTTCAGCGTCCTGTAATTTAATGCTCCTTATCCTAAGTTGTTCTTCTGAAAAAACAAAAAGCTTGCTGGTTTGATGTGAAACTGTAGATTCTGGGAGTGTAACCACAGCCCCAGTGCCCACTGCAACTAGGCAAACTTTCACTGAACAGAGACTGCAAAGTGCTGCAAACCAAAGTGCGTTGTTATTTCCCTTGGATGGTAAGAAAGGAAAGTTAATTGTCACAGAAAACTCTTTATACACTAGACAAAGAAGTTGCCAGAGATGGACATTGTTTGATTTTCCTAGTTTTGGAGACACCATGCAAGAAATGTCATTGCTCAGTTCTACCTCTGTGCCATCACCCCCTGATGACTTGAGGAAGCAGTGGATCACTTCACCACTGTTTGCTGATTTGAAGGCTCATTATACACTAGGTGTTTAGTACATCACTATTTCTTGCATGCAAGGACAGTTATATTCAGTAGAGAGTTTAACTAGTAGGCAATCTTTTCGAAACCTTTTGGAAGGTAACTGGCAAGCTTATTGTCTACCTATCTACCATTTCACTTATGGAGACTGGAAAGTCCTTCTGTGTTAGAGAGAAATCACAAGCATTTTAAATTCTACACAAACAACTTGAAGCTACATACAGCTGAACACAGTTACAAAAGATTTGATAGTCACTGTAGTTATTACATATGAAAAATACATTTGGAGCCTTACTTAAAGGGGCTCCTGTAAAGTTTGCTGCGATTCTAATGAAGCCAAATCAGCTTCAGACAAAACAAAGCTGAAGAGCAAAGATTCAGCTTTGCTTTTGGCTACAACCAACATTTAATACAAGGAACAGGGATTTACATTACTTTACATATTAGATAGCAGGTCTCTCACCTCAGCACAAGGTCTAGCTAGTATTTCATTTAAGAGCCAAACTTACATTACACATTTCTCACTCGTAATAGCCAAGCATCAGTTTTGTTCCTTGCAAACGGACACAGTTACTTGTATGATAATATTGCTTCAGAAAAATAAACCCAAGAATCAGTATCACAGAAAGTTTCACATATAATCAAGAGTTCATTCCCAACCTGGGTACTTAAAACATAAATGAAAGAATAGCCAATGGTCAGAGAAATTATTTCGCCTCTGGGTAAGCATTAGAGTGCTGCTGGTAAGTGGCTGTTCAGATGTGCAACAAATGCCAGGACCATCACAGTGATGCAATGCTTGGAAGAACAGAGTTAAAAAGTAGCATTTTAAAGACTGAGCATGCTTTGTTTCATTGGCTTAGTTGGGCAGCAGTAGCTCTACTGACTTCAACATCTGCTCAGAGCACGTTAAGACCATATATAATACAGTCCTACCAGAAAGGTGCTTATTTCAGACTACAGAACACTGAAACAAAGTAATAAGTTATCCATTTGACAGCAAATTGCTTAGTCAAGCACTCATCTTCCACTGAAGAGTGAATCAGGATGGCAATCTCTGCTGCAGCTACTTTGTTCAATGTGTGGTACTTCATGACAGGTTTTCAAACGAGCTCTCTTCTAAATAAAATGTGCATTCTTAAGGTACTAATAGCTAACTAAATTGGAACAGAGTAATTTCAATCTCCCTACTTACCCATCTATAGGAGATAATAGATGCCCTGTGTATCCTTAGTGCAGATATACTGGAATTGTCTTCCTTATATGCAAGGCCAATGCAGATAAAGAGTAAATGGCTATACAAGTTCTGGATTCCCCACTAAATAACAGAAGTAACTTAAAAAGCACTGGTACCAGACCAGCCAGTTTTAGGCACATCTTTAAAAAAATAAAGTATGCATTTCCTTAATGTAAAAATGCAAGAAGATTCTTAGAAACATCTGAACTTCATGGTGCACTGGAATGGAAATGATGCTTCCTCTGGTCTCAAGGAAGACAATAAAGGCCTAAAAACAAACAAAAGGAAACAATACCCATAGGACTCTTCATAGAGAAGGACAGTTTTAGTAAAACTAAAAAGATAAATAAGAAACAATAAACAGCTGGGACAGCTGACTGGTGAATATTTGT
Organism: Urocolius indicus; assembly: GCA_013401255.1. Classification (NCBI taxonomy): domain Eukaryota; kingdom Metazoa; phylum Chordata; class Aves; order Coliiformes; family Coliidae; genus Urocolius; species Urocolius indicus. Next base: position 251,236 of record WBNH01006519.1, on the reverse strand, counting down.
GCTTTAAATGTCCAAAAGAAAACAAAGTTCAACCACTCTTCTCGTACCATCCCCTGGACTTGGCACATGTGTCCATAACACACACCGTGACAGGTTAACAATGCGCTGCAGAGCTCCAGTCTGGCTGTAGCCATGGGCAGGATGCTCCCAGGCCAGTGGTAACTTCTCCAGCAGCCTTCAGTGAGTTCCCCAGCGCCAACAGCCGTCAGCTGGAACATAGTTTTGGTTAAGACTGTTGTGTGAGCCGTCTGTAATGAGGTAACACTTGGTTTTCAGGAAGATAGAGAGCCAGTTCCAAAGCTACAAGGACGGTGAATTCAAACCCAATGAGATCTCTCCTGTTGAATCTGAATCTCTCTTCTAGTTTCTGTGGCAGTGATAAGATAACAAACAGGGAAGAAACGGAAAAACACCAGTTAATCCACATGATATCAACGCACTGTTAGATTAAGTCAGCATAGAACAGGAGGCAGTGATGCATGGCCTGAGCTGTAACCTACAGAATCAGAAGTGTTGCCAGGGATCATAGAAGTAAATCAGCTCATCAGCTCAGCTGTGACACCCACACAGAAGTTACTGTTTCTTGGGTAGACATATGTAAGGGCAAAAATAACCTCACTGTAGGATCAGGAGGAGGGAGTGCACCAGTTAGAGAGTTTTAATTAATTTTAAAAAGCTAAGTAAGAGCCCTAACAAGACATAAAAGTGACTTTAAGATCTGGTTCTCAAATGCAGGCACAAACTGCTGAAAATCTTGGCTTTAGTCTTTGCCTTGTTCTGTAAGCTAGAGGGAAGATTTGGACAGCACCTGAGACGAGTCTCACAGTACTTACATCTATAAGGTGTTTAACTTCATGTTTCCTGAGGTCACTGCTGATCTTGGCTGCGAGCAGAACACAAGCACCAGCACACAGTTTGCGGTTCTGTTTGTTGAGTTTGCCTTGGAGGACGAGCTTCTCAAAGTAAACATAAGCCATGGAGACAGTAACGGGCTCCAGGCTGCACTCTTCACTCAGGTTCCGCATCTCTCTCTTTAAACTGGGAACAGGAAGAAAAGGACACTCTCTGAAACACACAGCTCTTGTGCAATGCTCCAGCAACACTGTGCCGTAAGGACTCAGGAAAGTATATGGGCAAGACTCCTGTTTGGAAAACCATGATGAGTATTATCCTGGAGAAGTCCAGCTGGCAGCAAACTGGAGATGATGCACAAACTGATTTAACCTGGCTGACAACATCTGTCGTGGAAGAACAGTTCCTCATCTGTCCAGAATCACCAGGGGCTTGGCTGCCTCGCTTACACACAGGCTACTGCTGTACGATCCCCTCTGCGCTCCCAAACTGGTTTGTGATTCATATCACAACCGAACCACCCTGACAGAACACCACATCAAAGCTGTGCAGATCACAGCAGATGCTACAGAGACCTATCTACTACATACCTTGGAAGAGTCAGGTCTGAGGGTGAAGGCAAGCTGGTTTACACACAACAGCCAGCCCTTCAGTACCAAGGCAGACTTTATGGTGGCTGCTACCTGCCATCCTACACCTGCGAGAAGTTCTCTGCATGAACAAGCTACTCACAACAGCTACATAGAGGAGTAAGCAGGGTACTGGCAGAACACAGACTCTGCCTGAGGAAGCCTTCCAGTTGGAGCTGAGTTAGAGAGCCCTGGTGATTCAGCAGAATCATGTTCAAGCTGGCTGTTTCAGAAGGCTCTGATGGCATTAACTGCCACGTAACTCCAGCAAGATCACAGCTCTTGGAACAGCAACGGGGCATCTCACTGATGAGTGGCCACATGTGTGTCCTTGAAGATGATGAATTCTGTGCTGCGTAGTCCTGCTTTCACAAAATGCATTTCTTTACTCAGACTCCCTAGAACTAACACATTTTATCCTACAATCTTGTTAAGAGTCCATAGTCATTAGTGAGTCTGGTAATGGAAAGGCAAAAATAGCCAGAGGGTCCAGACAGACAATCCAGTTAGAGTAGGACCACACTACAGCCAAACAATCAGGTTGCAAGTATTTGTTTCAAGGCTCATATTGCTTCACTGTTAATTGGCTATTAGTGTCAGTGCACCAGTGAGTGAAACAAAACCCTTTTAGACTGAACTATGGAAACCAGCTGTTACCCTTTCTCAGCATCCTAAACATTCCCACTCAGAGCTCTCAGCCTACAGTCAGCTCAACTGCCAGTAAGAGGTGTTTCATCATATACACTATTAATAGATCTAGTATTTGTGCCACAGAAGTTGAAGATGAAAGCAGCCTCATACAGTCCAGATGATGTTCTTGACGTCTGTTTCTTACCTCCTAATTTTGCTCAGTGTCAACTTGATATGAGGAAACTTCTCTCTGAAGGTTTCATTCATATCCTTTTTAAGGTCTGAGGGTTTCACATATTCTATGACTGTAGTCTGAAACACAAGAGGCAAAAGTTACCATTTGTCCTGTGAACAGTGCTGACAGCCAAACCAAGTGTTCCAAAGACACTAATGCAAGGGCAAACCTGAGTTTTATTATTCACAATATAACATTTCTATAACATCCTAACTAACAGACCATGTTGAATCTCAACCACAAAGTCTTAAAACACTAGTAAGCGAACAGTCACAAGAAGCAAATGACTACAAGGACACAGGTGTGAGGTTGGTCCTTAACAAGCTGGATGCACAAACCCACTGTTTGTATTTTTCTTCTGATAAATTCTCAAAAGCCATGACTTTTTATTCCTAGAGGAAACTCTTTATAAGGAGTTTATAGCTCTTTATGGTTCTTTCCTGGCACTCACTTGCTCCCTCCTCTGTCCAGCTAGGCCAGTCACTCACCATGTAAGAGGCAAAGATGAGAACACGTTTATGTTTTCCACATGGCCACTGAGGATCATCCAGAAGATTTGGATCATACTCTGCAGCTTCCCCAGCTTCACTTCCTGAGGGAATGAGGAAAGCACACTGGGTCACAAGATAGAGCTTGAAATTCCCCATTTCCTCTTCAAAAAAGTTTTCAAAGAGCATTAACACTGTGTACAGATCCCATAGTACAGGCAAAGAACAGTCTTATGTTTGCATTTCATAACTGTATTACAAATATTTCAAATATCACACAAGCTCTTTCTCCAGCAGGTGCCTGACACACCACTTTTGACTTGGTGCTAGAGCTTGTCATCCACAAATGGGCACAGAAAACAACTGCACAGGACTGAATTCTTTTGCCTATAACCTAACAGAGCTGTCAGGTTTGCTCTTTTGCACAAGACAAGGGATTCTTGTCACAAACTCTTTGGCTCATGCATTGTTAGTGTGCTTGAAGGCAAGGGGGGACCATCTATGCCCATGTACCCCAGATGTGTCTTGATCAACATACAACTTCTCATTTCCATGGATTAACTTTGTGCTCCTTGAACAGCATAAGCAGAACTAGGCCAGATTTCCAGAGGATATAAGGAATGTGTGCAAGTCTCAGTCCTAAGGCTCATTATTTCTACTTCATTAACAAGCCTTCTTCACTAGGCTGGGCTACAAACAGTCTCCTTCCTCATAATGCACTTGACCACTTGCAATTGTCTCAGACGAACGTTCCTCTCACACTTTTCTCCCGTGTGCACAAGTGCTGAGGATGCTGGCAGCTGTCCTTACCAATGTCTGCTCCTGCTGGTATCGTTTTTGCTGTCACAGGTTTGTATCTTGACCCAGGAAGGCTCCGGGAAGCACTAGCTCGGCAAGAGGGAACAGCACTATGGCTGTCGGCCTTGCGAACAACCAGGGCATTGGTTGGGTACAGGAATTTTGCATAGGAGACAACCTTAAAGAGGAGAAAGATAGAGTAGTTACGGGGTGGGGGAAAAAAAAGATATTGAAAAGCTTATTTCCAGGCATCTGAGGTTTTTCTACCTCAGAGCCCTCTAGAGTTTGTATTTGGGAGTGGAGACTTTGAAATTGTGGGACAGGAGGAAAGGGAATGCCTTGCTTCCATGGCTTCAGCATAGAAGTGTTGTAGAGATTTGGTAGGATGGCAAAGAAAAAGGGAGAATCACATCATTAGTTAAATTTCTATACTGTGAGGATATAAAAGAGGTATAAATTTCAGCCATACTTCCATCAACACATCACTCACATGACGGCTGAGATACCAGAGCCAGTTCTCCAGAAACAGAGGCAGAACTGATCACAGGCTTCAACAGCCTCCTCAGAAGAAGCTTCACCATAAGCCAAACATTTCCAACTTTAAGGATCAAAACAAACTTCCACTGCTCTGAAAAGTTACAGCTTCCACTTTATGGATGGCAAAGCACTGCATAAATGATTTGCCCCAGCATGAAACAGCTGTCGCTGGCTCTGGTCAGTGGTTTGGTTGTTGGTGTTACAGATCAAGAGACAAAGGAAAAAGAAAAAAACTTCCTTACCTTGCCATCAGCACCCAGCTCTACTCCTTCCATCCCAAGCACCATCTCAGTGGAGACTGAAACTCCCCCAGAAGGATGTCTTTGTTTCTGTCCTTCCATTTTTAGATCACTAAATGCAGACAAGAAAATAGAGTATTGGAAAGTGCAACATAAGGCCACCTTCCTCTATGGCAACAGCAGGTCCATCCACTCACTACAGCCAACACCACCAGCCCAGAGTTCCACGTGAGAACAGCACAATCCTTCAATCCCATCACAGAGACAGCATTCATTTTTAAGTACTCTTTTCAGAATGTAGAGATGTTCATTAGCCAAAGAATCAGATTTAACTCAATTCTCCAACAATACACCGAGCAAATGGAAACTTTTCCACATGGTCTCTCTGCATCAGACCATACCATTTGTAACCATGCTAATGCTCAAACCCTCAGCAGCAGCCATGATTTACATGACTAGTTTTCCAGGATTAGAAACATGCCTTTCAGCTGTAATTTACCAACCACACAAGCTCAAATTAAGAATTAAGGCTGCCTTCAGTGATGGCAGCATGTGGCTTTGTTACCTACACTCTACAATGCAAAAATGCAGCTTACAGTGGAAGAACTCCATTGCTGGTTTACAAGCAGAACGATAACAGTGCTCAGAACTGCTCTAAAATAGCTCCAGTGACCTCGCTGCTTTTCTATGAAGTGAGTGAATATTTTCCCATCAACTATTTTTATGGCCAGTGTATTTGCATACAATACAACTCCCACCACCAAACATCCGTTTCCTTCGCCCGTAAGTTATGTACAGGACACAAGTGACAACACAATTGCTTTGCCTGAAGTGGATTAGAATAGAATTAGTATTTTCTGTGGTGTATTTGCACATCACAGACCTTCACAGAACAAACTTTAGACTTCAGAAGCAAAGCTGCAGGGAAATCCAGGCAGCAGGTTTTGTTTCTCACAAGTGATCATACTGACAGCTCCATACAGAGATGTACAACAAACACAATGGTACAGACACAGTTTCAGTCTAAAAATCTTTGTTTTTCTTAGATTGCAAATAGTGACTCTTACAGCTTAGAGCTGAAAACCAGAAAAGCAAATCTTAAATTTATTTAGATGTAACTTCAGCAGGAAGCCTTGAAGGTTTCTCTGATGCTCTGGATGCTTTTTTTTTTTGCTGGCACCATTGTTTGTTGCACTAAAGATGGTGGATTTCTGACCACTTTAGGAGTAGAGGAAACCCTACACAGCAACAAACCACATCATCTGTTCAAAGCTGGTTTCAGGGATTTCACAGGATTGGAATGTGAATACACATCTGAAGAAAAGTCTACCTTCTCCACTGATTTTTCTCTCCTGTTTGAACAAATGCTTTGACACTGTGGAAAAGTCTGATTTTGCTGCTCTGGTAGCAAGCTCTTGTCCTTACACATAAATGGTTAAGTTAAAGAAGTTCACCTGCTGCCAAACATGATGCCTGCTACCAACCACACTCATTTTAAGAAAACCATCTTTTGCAAACAACAGACCAGACATCTCACAAAGCAGTCAGGGGTGACTCACCTGATCCGTAAACTCTCCCCGTAAGGCAGGATAGAAAAAGCCACACACAGCGTTCGTTTAGCACAGATTAACACTATCCTGTAAGCAGATGGGAAAAGATCAGGACATCAACTAAGATTCAGAAGTTACAAAGCAGCTGTCTATGGAATGAGCACGGAAGTCTTTCTCTATTGCTCTGTAAGTCATAGATGGACTTTGTTTCTGACAAGTAGCACAAAAGCAAAGGTTTCACTCTGACCCTGCAGGTCCTTGGAGCCAGGCTCTGTACCAAAACCCAGCAGAGAGTAACTGCCATCACCTTGGGAGCATCTCAGAGGAGATCCCAGTCTTTAAATAGGTATCTATATTTATGTAATTTTTACATAAACTTTGTGGGTAGTATTTTTCTATTTAGATGACACCGCACGCCTCTATTAATAATAAATATGAATGCAGTCTCCCTTTTCTTGGCTCTTAGTTGCTGGGCAGAAGAGAAATCTGCTAAACCAAGACATTCTCCTTAAATCCTCCTCAGCAATGACCTCTGTGTGCTAGAGATAAGGAGGATGTTAGAAGAGAATGACTTAACCTCCTCAGAGCAGGATGGCAGAACCATCAGGATACTGCTGCAGATGTAGCAGATACAAACACTTACTGCCTTTGACAGAAGTAGGTATAGAACTAACACAGCCCAAAGGACATCATCTTATTCTCACTGATATTAAATGGGTAACTGTGTTGAACTAGAGCCTATTTCTGAGCACATCCTGCTTCACCTAAATACAGGAGGCACCTTGCTCTCCACAACTTACCTGCTGTTCTTCGTGTCATACTGCCTCATGTTCTTGATGAAGTGCATCTTCTTCAAATTCTTGTGTCTTGGAGACCCAGATATATGCTTGGTTCTGCAATTGGAAAAAAACAAAAAAACAACAAAACCCCACAGCTGTTAAGTAACCTGAAACAATAAGTCCCGTTGGTTGTATGATCAGATGGCAGCACTAGCATGCAGGACCTCAGACACTGGCGTGGAAGAGGGTGGAGGGAGGAGAGGACTTGCATGCAACGAGTTGAGATTAATGCTGCTTGTGAAAAAAGTACCTTTGTACACTGGCATATTCCACTATGTCTTCTAAAAAGTCTAGAGAGCAGCGCTGGGAGAGAAAACGCCTTCTGTAAAATGTACAACACCACGAAGAGTGGACAATATTAGTTCATGGCCTCTGAGTTTATGAACTGCAACAGATCTATGAGCTCTTAGCACAAATTGCAGGGTTTTTTGATCTTTGTTGTTGTTGGAAGAGTGTTTAACTGAGAACTTTTGAGATCCTAAAAAGGCCAAGAACTTGTCTTCCCTTCCAGGAGCCCTGAAGTACATATTCACGCCAACGTCATTTATGAAAATATTCACTATCTTCAACATATGAGAACTTCCACCTATAGATTAAACATCTAAAAAGCTTTCAAATACTAATGTAAGAATCTTAATGAAATATCACAAGAGCTCCCCTCCCCCAAAGCAAGAGAATAACTCATTTCATAACCATCTCTGGATGTATACAGATAAATCTATCTGTACAATGACCAAACTCTGTGTGTAGCCTTGATTCTAAACACAGTTGTCTCCAGCTGTAGCAGTCAGCAGACTGAGAGCCTATGAAGGTAGCTTAACATTGATAGATCTCTCCAGAAAGTAATAGAGAGTTATTAGAGAAAGCACAGAGTATTTGGTACCCATCCGAAATCCCAGAATGGAAGATGTGAGGAGAACAATAGTAGGAATCATGTGAGTTAGTGTAAAAGTATTAAGATACTACATTCAAGCAAAAGAAAAAGGATTCTGTCAAGGTAAGAGGTATTGCTATTATTAGAGTCATTCCTTGTTGGTATAGATTTACAAAGGAATTGTGAAACCATGACTGTAATTTCCATCAGAACAATGCACTCAGACTAAACTTCCACCAGCAAAATGCTGACACTATAACTACCAGATCCCATGTTTTCTGCTTTTGTTGAAGCATACATTGTGCTACATTTTTAGCACAAGCCACGTGCATTCCCATTCCAAGGATTTATTCCAAAGTCACACAATCACTCATCTAATGGACAATACTGCTGTGGAAGTCAATGCAGAAGCAGCACAGGAGACAGAAGCTGCAGGAATCCTATTTGACAAGATCTACTTTTGGGGAAAATAAAACAAACCAAAAAAAAAAACCCACAAAAAAACCCCAACAACAACAAAAAAATCAGGCTTTCAAGTTTCATCAGAGCTGTAGCATCCAAGAGCAGCCAAACTGCTCACACAGACCAAGGTCAGGCTCTCATGTCTGAAGTTAATATCTAGCACCAAAGCAAAAGAAAAGGGCAGGAAGAAGAAAAATGGAATTTATGAACTGGTGAAAACTCTTCCATAGCTGTTACACAGCAAAACCATTTGCAGCTTCAGCTGATTCACGATAAAGCTCAAAAAAGTTGTTTGAGATTAAGTCTGGTCTATGATGCTTCAAGATTTGAAGCATTTGGACTATGCGCTAAGTGACTTTGTCTTTCCTCCTCTCCAGCCTGAGCTGGGCAAGGAACCAAACCACAATATTTTGTCGCTTCAGAAGAGGTACACCAGAGTTCTGGACAGGAACAAAAATCTACCTGCTTTTTCTTAGGCATTGTGTCTAGAAATGCAAATTGTCCGAGTGACAAAACAAGTGCTTTCACCTCTTTTCCCCTTTCTTGTAGATTATTTCTTCTCTCCTGAGATACTTGGAGCTCTTGCCAGAGTTGTTTGCCAAAAAATCTTGTCTGTGCCACGTGGAGGAAAGCTGCCACGTCTCACTTTGCTGTTACAGGTGTTGCTGATGCACAGGACTTGCTATAAAATGACATACTTCCACAAAAAGTAAGTTACTAGCAACAGGAGCATTTGACTCGCTTGTTTCAAGCTAAACCAGGAACACAAAAGCCAACACTGTATAGAGAAGATGGTGTTCTGGTATCCTTCCTTATACACTGATGTAAATGTTACTGAAAACTGCTGATCTGCAGTTTTGGGTTGTGCATACCAACCAAGAGCTTTTGCAAAATGACGCTTCAATCTGAGCATTCCTGAAACCAGATTTAATTCCTCATTCCTCAGCAGAAGTTCACGAGAAACAATTCACCATTTTCTCTGCATTCTCAAGCACCTAAAGAGAATGAATGCCAAAGTAATGAACGTTTTTCTTCTTCCTGAAGCCTGCTTACAATCTCCTTAATAAGACACAATTAGTGCCCTTTCTCTGTGTATTCATAATAACTTACACTGCCATTTCAAGCTTTATGCTTTTTTTCCCCCCATAGAACGAAATTGTCTCCAGATTCTCAGCAGTGCTGTTCAGGCACTTTTTAAAGAAGAAAAAAACCGGAACTCCAACCCGTAGGAGGATGAAAAATTAGTGTCCCTTTCTGTAACCACAAGAGAGGTAAATCCTCCCACAGGACTGACACCTCTAGCGTTGCTGGAGACTGCCTCCTACAAATCAACAGCTATTAAGGATGCTTCTGAAGCACATTCCTGGCACAGCTTCAATGCCCTTCACCAGCACTTCAGTTTTAAAGTGATTCTATTTTTTCGGTTGTTAGTGAGAACTGTACAGGAAAGTTCTCACAGACACAGGGTTCTCCAGCCTACTTTGGCATTTAATCTGAAATTAAAAATACCCCTTGAGATGCAGAGGCAAATCTCAAACCTCCTGGCATGAATGCAGCTGGTAACATCCAGAGTCTTCCTTCCCTCCTGGGGAGGATGTGGCTGGATGCAGACAGAAAGATGCCACGTACAGTGAGCAGAGGGAAAACAACAGCTAATGCCAACAGGCACTGGTACAAAAAACCTCCATGTAGTTCTGTAAAGGGATCCTGGTGTAAATAACTGGGTGGGTTGGGAGAACCATCGTTAGACTCTCACTAGGAACTCCATGGTGCTGGAGATACAACTGGCCATAGCGCCAGGAAGGCTGTGCTCACACCATGGTGACCCATCCAGCGTGTTGTACCTCCTAACCACAGTCTCGTTTCCTCAGTAACAGGGACAGGAGTGACAAACACATCAATTTACTTCTCTAAGAACACACCTAGAAGTAAAAACCTGCTGCAGTGGAGGCAAGATCCTGCCCCTTGGCTCACAGCCACGGTGACTCATCCCCACTCTGACAACAGGAAACTTCACTTTTAGCTACCCTTGTAAACGATATTTTCTGTCTTCCAGTGAAGCTGTCACCTTGGAGGAGAGTCCCAGATGCCAAAAAAGACATTGTCCTCAAGTCTCAAAACAAAGTGTGCATGAAGAGTCTTATTGATCCAGTCAGTGTACCCAAAACGGTTTGTATGCTCAGGCCAACAGTTCACAGTGACACAGCTCACTCACTGCAGCCCAGGAGACTTGCTAGAGGCCTCAGTACCACTAATGTACAGAACTTCTTTACTAGGTATTGCAGTACTTAGAGTATGCTGCAAAAATGAACACTCTGAGCAGTCTGCACTTGTTACATATATACACACACGTATCTGTTTTCTTGAGTTGGAGCGCTCTTCTCAGGCAGCCAATCCACACTTCAGCAGCAGCAGAGGACTGCTTAAGCAGCTGCTAGTTTTGATGACAAAAAAAACCCAGTTGAGTCACACATCCTGTGCTAAGCACCTTCACCTAGGATAACACTTCTTGCCTGGGCTCTGATCCACTGGAATTCAAAGGATTTTAAGTAGTTTACACAGAGCATGTGCTGCCAAATACAACTACATGCTAGAAGAGAACACTAAAATCTACACCCATACTGTAAGTTACCTCATGTGCACCCTTACTGACTGCTACCTGACAATGAGAAACTGAAACAGCTAATGTTCAAGTGTTACTGAGCTCTATGGAGCAATTTCACCAGTATCCTAAAGAAAGCTCAGACGTGCCTGTAGAGGGTTTGCTTGTTTTGCACATCCTTGGCCAGGAGCTCAGTTTTGGGTGCTTCCCCCTACTAATTCTGGGGCCAACAAAGCAGAACTCTCCCAGAACTTCAACATTAAAAAGAGCAACTGTGTTTACAGAGCCAGCACCTCCAAGGGGACTCACCAAGAGAGAAAACATATGCACCACATGCTCAGAGATAAGGGACTATCACGCAGAGGAATTTTGGATTACGCCTTAGTTTATCTCCATGTGCACACACAGAATACAACACTGCTGCTGAATCCCTAATGAGCTAAACATGCACTTAAAGAAAACTTACAAACCCCTGTGTGCAGATATAACACTATCAGATTAAGTTTGGAGTTGCCTTTGGACTCCAATCCTGGGAAACAGTAGCCAGCCTACACATCTATCCTTTCTGATGGATTTCCCACTCAGGAAACCCAATTTAGGAGTGCATCCAGAGCTTCAGAGTTCTCCTCTAGTCCTGCCTGTGCCCGGCTGAGCATTAGGAAAAAAAAAATAAACACTCTCTGCATGGGGCAAACAACAGACAAGCAGCATGCAGGATCCCCAGCCCCGAGGCTGACACAGCTCAAGTGTTCCCAGCAGAACAGGACACAGCTAAGAGCAATCTATGTATAGCACCGGTAATCCCTACATGCCCTCTCCTACCAATTGAAGGGAAAAAGCTGGTTAAGTCACAGCTCCACATTAAGGAACCTTTCCTATGGCTCGCCAAGAGTATTTTCCTCCATCCCACCCACGGGCTGGGCTACCTGCAGACACCCAAGAGGACAAGGGTAAAGTGTTAGGACGTTGCTGTAGCTGGAAGTGTCTTTAGCAGGTATCACAACTGCATGTCAAAGAGATACTAACCTTGTGCTATCAGACAGGGCTTCAGGCCACACCGGTCTTTTCCACACCAGCTCCTGGGCCACTGTATCCTCTGAGGGGCTGTGGGTTGCTCTTTTGGGCACTCATGCCCCTGCTCAGCGCTTCCAGGCTCTGCTTCCTGGCTTGGAATGTATGAATCTCATTTTAACCCCTGATATCAAGCCTTACAGTGGCCAGTGATGTTACTGAAGCTCCTGCATGCAGCTGTCATTTGGCCACTTTGAAGCTTTTCTGGTTTGCCCTTCTGGTTCCTGAATTTCTGCCTCAGCAGCTGAGCAGACTGGCTGGTCTCATTGAATCAGAAGTTTCCAAAATCTCATTGGGATTCTCCTCTCATCTCAACTAATCCTCACCTCTCACTCACTGCACTGCAAGACAACCACACAGCCAGACTTCAAGCAGCAGTCAGTTGTTTTCCTCCCATGCAGCACCCAGAGCCCATCTTCTGCTGTGACTTCTTATCCTCACTGCTTCCAGGACTGCCAAGCCCTGCCACAGGAGCTTTCATACACAACTGAAAAAGCCTGACTTCAGACCTCCTCCAGCCAAAGGGCCAGGCAGGGAGGATTTGTTTCAGATGGAGTTGCATTCATCACCCTTCTGCCAGGGGAAGGAACCCACGCTGCCATGCCTGCCACTAAAATTAGCAGCAAGGCTTATACCCTCTGTTTTAAGTCAGCCATACCTAATGCTAATAGATGGGTGGAATGGGAGAGGTCAAGAATTTTTAATTACTGTGTAAAATGAGCAGCTAATAGAATTTGGTTTCCTATTTCCCACTTGAAAGAGTTTTATTTTAATATGGATGTCCCTTTGTAAGGTCCTTTACAGGCCTCAGTTTAATCACAGCTGTCAAGGGACTGAGTTATTAATATAAGGAGGCCAAAAATCATTAATTGGGTTTTGGAAGCAGTAGCACAGTACAGCTGTAAAAGGTAATTTTCACAAGAAATCCAGTTACCAAATCCTGTTTATGAAGGGAAGATATACCTATCAGATTGGTTTTGCCAAGACATATCTTAAAGGTTAAGCTGTATCATTCTCCTTCCTCACAGGCAATCCAACAACCAGCTAGGAACTGTGTTTCAGTTTGACCAAGTCCAATACTGACATCAAGGGATCCAGTTTCAGGTTATTTTTTTCACAACTGCCATTACTTACACAGTCCAGTAGGCATTTACTGTTCCTAGGCTTGCATCTCAGCATACATGTGAAAGCATCCCTACTCTCCTATCAGTGCCCCGTGCCTTAGCACTCTTGACACTTAATTTAATGGGTTTCCTGCTCAAAAGCAGATTGAGTACAGCTCAGCAGTAGCAATAAGTTCTCAGTAATTAAAGCCAAAAGAAGTCAGGGACCACATTTATACTGGATCATCATTGACAGATGCTTCATCTCTGATGGTCAATGAGAGGCAGTGGCAGAGAAGACACCCTGTAAGTGTACAGCTAAGTGCTCTTTGCTTACAAAGCCATCTACTCACTGTTCATGGCACCACAAACAGGCAGTTTGGATGGCAGGCCACTGTCCCAGGAGTTTGTTCTGACATTTGTTAAAGTATCAGTCTGGCAGAGAACAAATACAAGTCTCAGCCAGGCTGGTTTAAGTTATTCCTGCAGCAATTTCTATTTTAAAGAGTTAATCCAAATTAGCCACATGAGCATGGAAGAAGGTACTTTTATGCTTCAGAGTAGGTCCCTCAGGATGAAGGAGGAGGCCCAATTCCTTCACCTTTGTGTTCTTACTCGAGGCTTGTTTGTAAAACTGAAGGGGCACCATGGGCTTTGCTGCTGGTCCCAAACAGCCAGGAGAAAATCCTGCACTCCTCAAATACCAGCAAAGCCACCTGCAAGGAGAACAATGTGTCATGCAGGCAAGAAGGAACAGAAACGAAGCATATTTTGAATGAAGGTGGAGGCAGAGTAAGTGGGAAGCTCACTAAGCCTGGAGAGCTTTAAATACTAACAAGGAGAGAAATGAGATACTTCTCCCAGAGGCTGCCACTTCACTGCTGATTCACAACCACATGTGATTAAGACCTAATGCCACTAGGAAACTGAGCATTGTATTCATTGAGTTTCACAAATGACATTGTTTTGGTGCTAGGAGTGTTTAGACAATGCCTTCCAGTAAGTATTATGAAAGCCATCTGTTGCAACAGAGCCATCAAACCAGATGTAAGGTTTGGCTGTGCCCGGCGCCCACTTCCAAAGCCTACTCCTAAAATCCCTGCTGCTTCTCACAAAGCAAACTAGATGTGCTGGCCAAGACACAGCCAATAATTGCTCCAAAATCCTATCAGTTTCTGGAGGTGTTCCCAGCTCACCAACCCCAGCTCCCTCTGTGCTTTGTGCTCTGCTCACTCAGCACTGAACCGCTGACCAAAATCAGCACGTGAAACTCAAAGAGCGTCCTTGATAACACTGGGGGCATTATGCTGGAAACATCCATGCACTTCCCTGAGAGATGACACTGTCATTTCATTGTGTGCCTTGTTAAAATAAAACCCTTCAGTACAATAAAACTCCCAAGTTAAGAAAAAAAAAAAAAGGAGAGAGAAGCTTTTAACTGGGGAGGAGAAGAAGATTCCAATCTGGCAACTTGAGGAAACACAGTCAAGGAGAGTTTAGAGAGGTCTCACAATGCTTTTATGGGCACTTGGTTCCTCTTGTCACATCACTCATTCCCTTCAACCTACAGTCAGGAGGTTGTAGCCTCACCAGGGCAAAATTTTATACTTAAATTGCAGTAACCACAACAGAGTGAGTGCAAATCTGTCCACGCTGTCAAGGAAGCAGCTTTGACCAACAGCAGTTGAGCCCGTGCTGTGGCTGGCTACCAAATTAAATGGCTACCCAGCTCCCAGGCAGCTCTGCAAGGTAGGGCTTTTGGCTTTTAGCTTTCCAGGCTCACATCTAACAAATCAGAGGGCTGCCTCATGAAATACTTTTACTTTGCTTGCACTCTTGAGACCAGTTAAAAGTTTAACATCTTTTTTGAAGGTTAGGCTATAATAATTTACTCTAAATCATATGCCCAACAGCTATAAACCAAAGGTTACAAGTTTAAAGTTCTGTTTTTGAAGAGCCAGTGTGACAAGGTGGCTTTAGCTGAGCACCTTCCATCCGAACTCACCTGCTTTATCAACAATACTCACTGCAGAAGCCAAATTTCATGATGCTTGTGTGCCTGTGGTTATGCATTTTTAAACTCAAACTACAGAGCCAGAAGAATTCAGAACCATCTTCAAAAGAAGGCTCAAAAGCATCTTCAAGCTCGCTCGGCCTGCCAGCCTCACAGCTTTAACTGGCTGACAGATGGAAAAAGGGGGAACACATGACAGCTCAAGTGTTCAAGATGTAACTAAAACATATACTGCAGGAAATAAAAAAAAGAAGAATTTTGCGAGAGTCACTTCCCCTCCCTCCACCTTTTTTATCCCTCCCCTCTAAACCAACCAAACCATCCCCAAACCCAGAGCAGAAGAGCTCATCTTAGCTCAGAACTACTCTAAAACTGAAACCAAAGATCTGCCTCATTCCACAGTTCATAGAAGCTTGCAAAACAGTGATCACCACCACTGATAACTCTTCTGATCTGGTTCCATCAAAGTGCCAAGAGCACGCAACAGGCCCAAAGCGGCTTCACCTACACCTCAGTGAGACACCTGGTCAGCAAAGCAGATGCCAGCCTCGGCAGCCCATGTCTCTGCAATGATCAAGAAGGGGCTCAATGAAGTTATCATAAGGAGCCCCAACAACCTCAACATGTCTTCCTCACCAGCTTAACGCTCCTAAAGGACTTGCTTACTGCAGGTTTGAAACAGCCCCGCCAATTCCTTCCCAAAGTTGAGCTGTTCAGCTTTCTACATTTCATTTGGCAGCATTTCCCCTCACAGCAGATGACTCACTGACTTGAAGCAAGACAATATCATCCTGACCACCCTCATCACCTCGTGCAGAGAGGAACTGCAAGCTGGCAGTGAGGGAGAGGTGGAAATGGCACTTCCAGAGCTTTCCCTTTCCTGAAGCATCCCAAAACCTGCTGCTGGGGCTCCAGCACAATTGCTTCAAAAAGGATGAGGAGATCAAAGTTACTTCAAAAGCCTCTGGACTCTTATATGAGGAGGTCAAATAACTTTGGTGTTAGCAGTGTCTAGGATTGTTTGACCCAGACTCACTCACAGGTGGAAAGGATACGAGGATAAGGATTTTTCTGATCTCCAGGGTTCCTGCTAGGCATACAACTTACTCCTGAGTAATGTACCTGGCTGGAAATACCAGATAATAAATACTACAGGCAGCTCTAAATTATTAAACACTTAATATTGGACTCATGCAATTCACCTCTAGTTGCAAATTATGAGAGAAAGTTCCCAAATCAAACTGTGCTTGCTAAGGAGCAGATTGCAGCCTTAGCATTTCAACTGCAAGTTCCTTCACCTCTGAAAGGTCAGAGCTTGCCAGCTTTGACAGATCTTGATGCTTCCTGCAAAGCACCGTATGTGCTCAGCTGATGCCAAATAAGGCTTCAAATTAAAACTAAGAATTTTCAACATTATATTTCATCCGTGTCATCAGAATCTGTTTATTAGCAGAGGGTTTTTTTCTTAGCAAAAAGCACTGCTATTTAAGTGAAAACAGCAGCTAAGCTGACAGCAGGACAAAACAACACATTAACCATCATAAGCATGAAGGCCTGACCAAGCATTTCTGCCATTCTGCCAAGGAACCCATTTGATCACACCTATGTCAGCAATCCCACGTCCAATTAACACTTAAAAAGCAAAGTTGGTCCAAAGCACTGCTGTTATAAACTACACTTTAAACTCCCACTCTTCAAATGACCTAAATTACCTCAGTCATTTCTGATTCATCAGCAGCCATGAACATGCAGTTCAGCTCCCTGACCACTGAACGCCAAGGGCATTAAAGCATCAGTTGCAACTAATTTACTCTCTGTATCTATTCTTGGACCCAGTGAAATGCAGCAAAGATATGGCAAAACCAGCTGCTTTACATTACACTATACTGAAAACTCAGAAGCACAACAAGCATTGACATTCAAGGCCCTTGTTCCCATTCTTTGTGCTTTCATAACTTGGTTGTTTTCAGGGCCCTCTGTTATCTGTTTCCCCAGAAAGCTCTGCCAGTGTCAGACCCAGCTGCAGAAATTCATTACAAAAACCAATACCAGTGAATGGTGGTTTGTTCTCTGTTTGCTGCCTCTCCCCACTGCTTCTTGAGAGGCTGGTTCTTTGACAGAACAAAGAAAGAGAGCAAGATGGAAAAGGAGAAGGGATGGCAAGCAGATTAAGCAAGCTGGTATAACATGGCATTGTAATTGAAGATCCTGTAACCAGAAGATGCCTTAGGAAAACAAAAGTGGAAGGTTCGAAGTCATTAAGTTTATTCTAAAGCTCAGCCAGCAGTGCAATGAAACCAAGCATCCAGATTGAATAGTGCCTCTGAGGGACTCTGCACTGCCAAAGTTTCCAATCTGAAGGGCTTGACAGCTAGCAGGCAACTCTAAGAAACTCCATGTTACATTAGCTGAGCAGATCATAGAATCATTTCTGTTGGAAAAGGCTTTTAAATCATTGAGTCCAACTACCTTTCTGAAATCACACTGACAAGTCCACTGCATCCCTCAGCTCCACAGCTTTAGAACAGCTCCATAGCTGCGCACTCCCCCAGCTCCCTGGGCAGTCCGGCACAGGGGCTGACAGCTCTCTCAGGGAAAAAGTTCTTCCTCATCTCCAATCTAAATCACCCCTGATGCAACTTGAGGTTGTTTCCTCTTGTGCTAACATTCATCACTTGGGAGAAGAGACTGACCTCCACTTCCCTCTGACCTCCTTTCAGGTAGTTATAGAGAGTGTAGAGACATCACCCATTCCTTGGGCTGTACCAAAGGTCCTGCTTGTTGCTAATAAACAACCACCAACCATAACAGAGGTGCTGCCACATCCCACACTGACCTAAACTGGATGGACTCATCAGCTCCCTGAAACTTTGCCATCAACTCAAACAAGATCAGGTTTTGTGGTAAAAGTCTGCCTCATGAAAATGCCAATTCTAGATAAAGAGATTTCCATGGATGTGAGTGAGCCCCTGCACCATGAGACCCACGGGCACAGCACAGGACAGCATCACTGAACAGGGACAGAGCAAACCCAGAGACCCTTCAGTCCCTGCTCCTGGTGCATTTAAGGAAGGCTCCACTGAGAGCAATTAAAGCAGCTCTTGACAATGACTAAAAAAGGACTGAGGAGAGCAGCTGCCTTAAGTGGGCACCATAGATTAGATATCCAGAGTCCTGGTGCAGATTCCACCTCCGCCTTCCCTCTGATGACTTCATATGGCTGTGTATTTGCATGATGCACAGTTAACCCATCCACAGTAGCAACATTAGTATATGGAAAAGCAAGAGATTTCTTTTTTGTACTTTAGATTCCCCCCCTCTCAATGAAAGGAAACACGTTTTGTCATTGCCTGTCAATTTCTGAATCCTGTTTTGCAAAGAGCTCACCTAACATAGGAGGGGAAGCAGCACAAGCACCGTGCTCCTGCAGGAAGGAAAGTCTCCACTTGAGGAGATGCCACTGCTCTACAGAGCAAACCATGCAAAAAAGTGCTCCAGGTCCCTCACCCTGCAAGTCACAGGTGACATTACACCATCACACCAATGACACCATTACACCAACGGTCCATCTCACGCACTCTGTGCCCAGCAGGAGCAGATACGTTGGATCTCACACATCCCCACGGGCTCCATAAAACTCTCCTTTTGTCACAAGATGTGTGTACCTCCATGTAAAGATGTGGCTCTTCTCCCTGACAGGCTCAGCAGAAGTTCTCCCCTTGCTCTTTGCTTTTTTTAAAAGACAAAGCCAAAACAGATGAACTCCCACTCCAAACGACCCTTGTCGGCAGCACACAAGTGATTAATGCAGCACAGAATGCCCTTTCAGCCACCTCTTCCAAGCTAAAAAAACCTCAGTCTGCTTTGGCATCACTCAGACAGAAGCCTTTTCATTCCCTCCATAACTTCCTTGCACCTCTCTCTACCTTTGATTTGTGATTTATCATTCTTTTCAGTTTGATTGATGACAATTCCTATAGTAAAACGGAACATCTAAAAATCAGATGCCAAGGAAAGAGGCAGCAAAGCCATCAAATGAAGACTCTAGGCCTCATTTCTTAGTGTCCTATTGACTTGGCATGGGAAGGATTGAATCGTTTACGTAAACTCCATCAGTCCAGAGCACGGGACCCTCACTTCAGGCTTCCCTGCTCAACAAGCAGTATACAACCTATGCATACAGGGCCCCATCTGGCAGGCCTAGCTTCAGTTTCTCCAAGAAGTGAGGAAAGAAGGGCCTCTTCCATCACAAAATAAACGGAAAACAACGAGTAGTAAATGACAGTTCAAGAAGGGAAAAAAAAATCCAGGAGGGATGATATACAAGAGGACTCAAACACTACTGATAAACAGCTACTTCTCTTCAAAGTCACTTGAGGTTCCAAGTAACCTGGGGAACCACAGGACACCTCCACTGCAAGATGTACAAGATGCACCCTGAAAGGGAACACCCATCAACTGCAACAGCAAAGCTCCCCAGCTTTAAAAGCACAGACAACAACTCTATTTCAGCTCACTAACAAAGCCCTGGAAGCAACTATAAAGACCACAGAGGCTTAAAGCCTTTGATACAGCTTTGCCTGTCTGCAGGCTCAGAGGGCCAGCTCACTTTACAAGGTTATTTATGCAAGAAAAGGCCTAGAAAAAGAGTTTCTTCACAGCTCAAATCCCCAAGATCTGAGCAAAAGCCTGCCTTCCAGTCGATTAGAAAACCAAGGCTGATAGAAGCCCCTTGGAAGTGCAAGAGTAATTCTGCACTGAAGGCCAGAACACCCTTCCTTGTGTCTGATTCAAAGTTTCCAGCGTATAAGCAGTTATTAATACAGAGTTACTGCATAGACAAGCGGCAGGGATGAGGAAGAGGCACTACATCAGCACTGCGGCCGTTGGACGATGAGTCCTTCCCCCCTTCTGCCTCCGTCGGCTTCATTTGGAAGCAGAAAAACGCAAAACCCGGGCTAGGAAAAAGCAGCAGGCACAGTTCAGGATGCCGCACAACTGCAGCCAGCGATGTACTCCGCAAACCCCCTCACCAGGCGCTCCCGCAAGCTGAAGCATCCTCCGCACCGGCAGCCGCGCATCCCCGGGGCTGAGCCGCGCACCCAGCGCTCCCCTGGACAGCGGCCGCGGCAGCGCTTCAGCATCCCTCGGGCACACCTCCCGGGCCAGGTGCTCGCTCCCGGGGCTCCGTCGCCTCCCATGGCCGCTCTCCCCGAGGGCGGCCGTTTCCCATGCTCTGCTCTCCACCCCCCGGAGCTGCCGGTCGGTCGAGGGCTCTGGGAAAGTCCAGCTTTTCCCAGGACCCCGAGGGGGACGTCCCGCAGCTTCCCACGCCCCACGGGGTCAGGGCGGCCGAGCGGGCGGGGGAGTGGGTGGTGATGGGCTCTGTGTGTGTGTGTGTGTGGGGGGGGGGGGGGGGGGAGCGGGGCGCGCGGGGGGGGGGGGGGGGGAGCGGGGCGCGCGGGGGGGGGGGGGGGGGAGCGGGGCGCGCGGGGGGGGGGGGGGGGGTGTGTGTGTCTGTGTGTGTGGTGATGGGGTGTGCCCCAGCCCCTCACTCACCTCTGCCGCTGCACCTCCAGCGCCAAGCCGCCGGCGGCAGCGCTCTGCGTGGGGCTGAGCAGCCCCGGGGCACCCGGCTTGGCTGCCGCCAGCATCCCCGGCAGGGCAGGCGGCGCCGGGGGCTGCGGGCAGAGCGAGCCGCCCAGCAGCAGCTGCGGCACGAAGATGCCCCCGCGGCCGGGGTCCGCCTCCCCCTTGGCTCCGGCGGCGGCGAGCGGGGAGACGCCAGGCAGCAGCAGAGCGGGCGGCGGGGACAGCAGGCGCGGGGGGGCTCCGGCCGGCTCCGCCGCCTCCTCCCTTTCGCCGGGGCCGGCGGGCGGTGGCTTCTCGTCGGGAGGACATGGGGGGCGGCCGTCCAGGGAGATATTGTTGAGGAAGAAGAGGGCGGCCTGTCGCCGCCGGGAGTCGCCCCGCTTCCGCGGCGGCGGCGGCGGCGGCGGCTGCTCGCGGGGCGGGCGGGGAGGCGGGGAGCCACACGCCGTGGCCGCGGCCATTCTCCGAATGAGCCGCGACCGCCCGGGCGGGGCGCCTGGGAGCGCAGCGCGGCCGGCGGCTCGCACGCTCATTGGATGCGTCGCGCCGACATGCAAATGAGACAGGCAATAACCCCGCGCTCATTGGCTCGGCTGATTATCACGGGTAGCCCCGCCTTCCCCTCGCCGGCCGGTGAGGCCGTGCCGGGTCCTAGCGCCGGCGCGTAGCAGCTCCGAGGGAGCGGGCGGCTCGGTGGTGCCCCCGCCGGACGGGCAAGAGCTGCCCCGGCACAGCATCCCATCCCGGGCCCTGCCGCCGGGGCCGTCACCCAGGCAGCTCCTTCCTCCCTGGGATACACTCCGAACCACGGCCACGAGCCCCCCGTGTCCTCACCGAACCAGCCACCGCATCCCCGCAGAAGCCCCGTGTCCCCGTGCCCACCGCGTTCCCACGCCGACACCCGCCGGGCTCCTTGATATGATTTAAAAAAAAACAAACACTTCTCCTCCCCCCATCTCCCCACCCAAACGGCCACTGACTCTGGCAGAAGCTGTTCCCAAGGTCTCCTGGCCTTTCTGCATGCAGTGAGGACACATCTGCTAAACCCATCCAGGGGCAGCTGTGCGCGTCAGATCGCTCCTTCAAAAGCAGATGAAGGCAGTTGCTCCTCTTGCTTCAGTCCAGCAGCCTGGGACCCGACCTCGTGGCTTGTGGGGGTGGAGTGGACTCCAACCCGCTGGCCCCACAGGCACAGATCCCCCTGCACGTCACAAGTCCCCACGCATGGCCCCGAGACTCACCAGCAGCCCCCAAATGCATGCAAAAGGCTGGATTCCCACGGCTCCCAGCCCCTGAAGCAAAGCTGAGGCAGGGCTGATCATGGGCCGTATATGGGCAAGGCAGACCCAGATCTGGGAAAGCATGAACTTGGTATTTCTCTCTACAATGTGACTCAAGACATTTCTGCACAGCATGCTGCTTCCCAGACGGATGTGTTTATACTGCATGGCATAAACATGCCCCTCAGGCACTCGAGCTGATGTCTGCCACATCCCACCATGATGCTCTGACCGCTTGCCAAGAAAAATTTACCCTCTCCACTGTCCTCAGGGGACACTGATGTGCCTGATGATGTCCGTGCCACCAGGCCTGGCAGGGGAGGGTTGGGAGCTTTGCTAGGAGTGATGAAGCCTCTGGTGCTGATGTCCCTCAAGTGCCCTGAAACTCAAATGGCCCTTGCAGACTCCTGGACCTCCCACCTCACATACTCTGAACCACCCATAGACATATCAGACCAAACTGGCCATTAAGGAGGGCCTAATGAGATGTTTACAAGTAAGCAGGTATTCATGTATCTGCAACAATGACCCTCTAGAATTGTAAATGCTTTTGCCAAATATATTTAAAGAAGCTACATCACTGCTCTTGATATTGTTTGCTTTTTGCACCAG
The DNA here is from genome assembly GCA_013401255.1 of Urocolius indicus. NCBI lineage: Eukaryota > Metazoa > Chordata > Aves > Coliiformes > Coliidae > Urocolius > Urocolius indicus. The sequence continues at coordinate 228,829 of WBNH01006519.1, read as the reverse complement.
CAGACAAACTGGTGTCTCATGATATGACTGAAGAAGAGAGAGATTTTGAACTGTCCCATAAAACACACTCAAGTCTTTTCCTATGTCTGTTGCCATAAGATCTTTTATATTGCATTCTGTTGCATGTGGAACATCAACATTTGTCTTACAGTGTTAATAGCCCTTAATAATAACAACACTAGGACAGGGAATTCTTGCAGGCTTCCATTAAAATAATACAGCGCAGTGTAAATCTCCTTAAAATCCCAGTAACATCCTCAGTATCTTATGATTTGCAATATAGGTCAGATTTTGAACCTAAATTATTTGGCAGAATCATCTCACGTCACAGCTGCAGAGAAAATAATTTGGGATGAAAAGGAATTAAGAACCTGCCTGCTGGCAAACACATCAAATAAGCCAAGGGCTAAATGTGCATGGAAACCAAGCTGGGCATGCTGCAAACAATTGGCTAGAACCAAAGACTGGAATTAAGAAAAAAAAAAAAAAAGGGGGGGGGGTGTGTGTATGTTTTTTTCCATTATTTACTTGCATAAAACAGCTGTAAGACGTCAATTGTCCCACTGAGTCAGTGCAGGATGAAGCAGAAGGAAGCCAGCCTCCATAGCTTAGTGGATTGCTAACTTCAAAGCTGAATGCAGGGGTTTGAATGTTGTTGCTGTTGGTGCTGGGGAGCTTTCATCTACATCTGACAAACAAAGTAGTTCACAGCATATGAGTACAGGGGCCATGGCGTTGTGTTTCAAAGTATCTGCCACTGAAACAGACAGGTGGCACATCAGCATCATTGCCACAAATGGCAGGGGCTGGCTACTCCCTGTTTCCTGCAATGAGGGAATCCCCACAGAGTGGGCACAGCGAGAGACAAGGTCTGTTTGTTCTGGAGATGCTCCAGATTCATCTGCAGGAATGCTGCTTTGGACAAAGGTTGCACTCATCACTCATCAAGTTCTAGGCTGAAGCTCACTCCAGTTTTCACTTCTGCACCTCCCCTCAAACCATCACGAAGGCAGATGGTGTTGCATTGACAGCATTGTGGCTCAAACAGAAAACATTGCTCCAAAACTTAGCTCATGCTAATTTTTTCTCCTGGAGCTTCTACTCTCCCTTAAAGGAAGCCCTGGGCTGTGTGGATACATGTCTGAACAGTCAGGGGTTGCTGGAATGAGCTGATTTGGAGCAGGCCAAGCCTGTAATTCCTTATTGCAGTATTACATGGGCAGTAGAGTCACCAAAGACACCAGTAAGAGCTGCAGGATTTGGTCTAAGCATCTGCTATGAGGCAGCATTTTACAGTACATATGTGGGCTGGCTGTTACTTTTTTTTTTTTTTTTTTCCAAATCATGGCCCAAAATGAAGCAAAGATAAACAGGTCATGAATATATTTAGGCTGGGAACCAGAAGAACAGCCTTCGAGTTAGAGGAAATGTTAACATTAAAGCACCAGAAGTTTCTGTGCACATTTTTCCAGCTTAAGTGGGGATCCAAGAGGCCTCATGAGGTACCAGGGTGGCCTCTGGAAGCCTGGGAGGATGCATCCAGGGCTTATTCTCCCCTGTCTCCTGAACAGACTCTAATCCAAGGGCCTCATCCCAAGGATCCTATCACAGTTCACCACTGTTAAACCCTCACCTTAAATCAGCACTCCTAGAGGAACCAGAACTCTTCAGAGCTAAGCTTCACACTTAACCACATCCATCTAAAGATGAGGCATGGTGCATTGGGGACTATGCATTCTCCTGAGCCCATCTTCCCCCACTTGTTTAGTATATCTCAGAACATGCCCAGAGGTGTCATTCCCTAAACGTGCTGTGTATATATGAAATTAGGAAACCTTCCTGCCTTTATTCACAGGTGGCTCCACTCCTGCTCTCCACAGGCACATCCCTCTTCATCACTCTCCTCCCACATCCCAAACCCATGAGCCAGGTTTGCCTCAAGATGTTGGTACATGATCCTGTGATGGTTTTAATCTGCCTCCAGTGGGTTCCAGTTGGGAATCCTGCTTTCCCTTGGCTGCTGTTGGAGCAGGGTGGCTGTGTCCCCTGGATTGCTGGGTGTCCATGATGTGCTGTGGGTGCCCTGGGTGCATGTGATGCAATCCTCTGCTCTCACTGCAGATTTCCAGTTACAGCAAAATATGCTGAGTCCCAGGAGGCCAACCTTGCCAACAGACCTCTGTTCTCATAGCTGTGTGCCTTGGAAAATGACTCAGGCTCTCCTGCATGACATGAAGCATTTAAAAACCACAGAGCTGATTGATTTCATCCCATAGCTCTGTGCTCAGGAGGGCCATGTGCTCTAGTCATGAAAACTGTATGTGGTGTTTACAGGAGGATTTATGAACCATGAACCTGAACCATGGGGAGCTGCACTACTTGATGTTATTAATTTTCACGGGAGGATCTTGCAAAATGTTGGAGAGGTGCCACTGGAGATCAGGATATCTAGCAGCAAGTTTGGTAAAAGCAGGGTGTGCAGCACAGCTGAAGATGAGCAGCTCTTGAAGGGCTGATGACAATGTTCAAGGCAGAGCAGAAAGCCATGATGCCCTAAGGATGCAGGAGAACATGCATTTTGGCTCAAAGATTCCTTCTGTAAACCTTACTCGAGACAAGGGAGCAAAGAAACTCCCCAAATCCCTCCCTTCCAAGAATCACCACTGCATACTGGACTTGCTAAACCTATCCATGACTTCACAGCCTCCTTTCAAAAGTGTAAAGTCTTGCCCCTGTGCTCTGTTGAGCACACCCAACTGGTCCCTGGCCCCTCTGAGCTCCCATTGCACAGCACAGAGCAGCACACAGGGCTGCCTGGGCACAGGCTGCCTTGTACACACGTGCAAGGTACAGCCAACCTTGGGAAGGACCTACACAAAATCCTCAGCTCACTAAAATCCCCAAAACAGGACATAAGCAAGACTTCAGCAATGCCTGGAATGAGTTTTTCTGTGGTGAACTGAGGGGTGAAGCTCTATTTCCAAAGCCATTGCTATAAATGGTCATTATTTACTGATCACATCTCGGTTAAGAGCATTTCATCACAGAGAAAGTGGTGCTCAGTCTCATGAAAAGGACATGAATTAAGGCACCTTCAAAATATCTATTGCCCTGGAGGCAATACCACCACAGGAGATTGTAAGGGGGAAGAATCTGATGTGCATTTCTCAATGTTCAGTGCTTTTGGTTCCTGCCTTGCAGCCAGCCACATCCCCAGCACAGTTCCTTGTTGCTTCCAGCTAGTTGGACCTCCCACTTCCCTGCACAGCACCATCTCTGTTACACATGCAACAGAGCAACCTTTGTGTGCTTGGCAAGTTGTTTTTTTCCAGGATGGAGATTTATACTCAGAGTCAGACTTGCACAAACTTCTTAGGAAATTTTACAAATCAAGCCCAGAGAGCAGCTGGAAAGGTCAGTTTACTGCTGAGTGTAGTGGGAGGCTGATGTATAGGGAGAACCAGGGAGGATCTGCAGGCTGAGAGCAGCGATCTGTGCTGTGAGAGTGATTCAGCATGTACAGATGCTTAAGGATCAGGAAAGAAAAGAGTTTGTGATGGTCTGTTACTGGAATGGTTTTGCATGACAGGCAGTGAGGGAGCCAGCTGTTGTTATTTTGGATGGACTAGAAGTGAGCAGAAATGCTTACAGCACTGCCCTTTCCCATTTGTCTGTGATTTCAAACCCAGCCCTGACCTCAGCAAAGCCAGACTGTGCTCTGAACCTGTTCCTCTGGGAAACTTCCTACCTATGTTGCATCACTGATGACATCAGAGCTGTACCTCCTGTGAACAAAACAAATGTGAGTGGCCAGTTTCCCAGAGGGACCGAGCTGTTCGTGGAGCAGCTTCTCTTCTGCTTTATTGCTTTGTGGCTTGTAACTCCTGCACTTTAGGGATAACTTCAGTGGCTTTTCTGGAGATTGTTGAGTAAAACATCCTCGTGCTGAATGGAAATGTGGCAACAAAAATGGTTTCACTCTGCAAAAAGCATAGATGTTGTTGCATCTTGCACACAGATGTCCCCTGGAGTCATTACCCAAACTCCAGGGAAGTTATTAAAAGGCTGCAGTGCTCTCAGGAGAGGCAGGACGAGCCTGTCAGACTGAACACTGCCAGGTGTGTTCCTGCAAACACATTACCTCGAGCAGCACTGAACCTGCCTCTGGTGAAGCTCTGCAAAGCCTCAAGGTTCCCTGCAAGTCTTAGATTTCTTCCTTATAGCAGTATAGTTGAAGTCTGGGGTTGTCTGCATACCACCAAATCAATACACCCATTTGTCTGTCAGGTATGACTTCAGCAAAAGATTGACAAGCATAATGATGAGAATGAATGGACTTCAGCCATTATCCCTGTGTCTGCAATGGTGGAGGGTAACAGCAGGGCAGGGGCTGAGTAGGAGCAGAGTTTCCAGCAATGGATCAACTCAAGAGTATGAAGTTCATTTCACTTCAGCAACTTGTTCATAGGAACACTGCTCAGAGCTGACAAATGATTTTCTGGCTTTTATTGTTATGAGATTGCTCTACTCTGAAATACATGTCCCTGCCAACCCCTCAAACTCCTCCTGCTCAGAGACACAGGGCAGCAGCTGGAAAAGGACAAGAAGCAACATACAAGTCAACACAAGTCCAATAACTGAAGGTGAATTCTGTGTTGTTCTGCTGCAATGGGAGGGGAAAAATATCTCTGTAGAAAAAAAAAAAAAAGGAACTCGAGGAGTTCATGATTTTTGGCAGGACTTTGGGACATTTTGCTTATCAAAGGATTGTCATAGGGAGGAGATTATTTTATAGTCACATCAGAGTTCCCTCCCTCCTTCAGCTGACCTGCTTCCAGGCTGCCTCCCTGCAGCCAGAGGGGCCTCTTCCCAGGGTTACATTTCAACTGCTTTTTCATTTCTGCTTTTTTCTGGATGGAGTATTTTTAGAAGACAGATTGATCCAGTTCATTGCACTTGTTCAGTACTGCTCTGGGTATTTCTGCCCCCTGCTATTCAGTCAAGCAAGGGACTGAAAGGTGAAAGTGTCAGTTGTGGACCTGATCCACTTTCCAGCGTGAACTGATGAATGCTTTGGGCTGGAATTAATCAGCCCTGAAACCCCACACCCTCCCCTGCCCATTCCCTCCCCATGATGAGAGCTATCCAAACAACTTCGCAGCTTGGGAAGTTTAGCTGCTTTGTAATATTCTGGCAGCAAGTGTTCCTGCAGCACTACCCCACCTTCCCTGCATTCCCCCTCACCTTCTCTCCTCCTTCGCTGGTACCAGACCTGGGCCCATCTCTTTTGGAAGAAACCTAGCTGGGGTTGTGGTGGTGTTGTTTTCTGATGGGTTTTTTGCTTGTTTTGTTTTTTTTTTTTTCCCATGATTGTTTGCTCTGGGAAGGTGGGACAGTGCTGAGGGGTGTGTGATGCTCTTGCCAGCCTGTATGTCTGGCTGGACACCTGACTTGCTGTGCTTTGCCTTTCCTTCCTATGAATGGGCAAACAAAACCACATTTCAATAGAAACAGTGGTGCATGGGACAGGACAGGTACTGCCTCTGGCACCTCTGTGATCTTGCTCCCTCTCAGTCCTGTTCTCCACACGTGTGCTAGAAATAGCCCAGCATCCCTGTGACTGCAGAGATGCTCACTGCAGCCCTATCCATGCCATCCATGGCTGGAGAGCCCTGCCACTTAATGCTGAAGCAAAACTTGCTCATGCTTGCATCCAGAAAGAATCATTTAAGAACAGTTTATCCATGTTAAAATATGCTCCCAGGAGTCCTGCCAAGGTCACTGTGAACTGCAGTTCCAGCTGGTGCTCTGCTGGAGCTCACACACCTGCCTGTCGCAGGCATGTAGGACACCTTGGGCAGAGGGAGCACACAAGCTCTCCCTTCCCATTCCCTTTCTCCTCCTACAGGGACACGTCCCATCTGCCCACCCACATACTTGCTTCTCACTTAACTAGAAAAAGAAACCCATGGCCTTTCTACAGGTCAAACAAGGTCTACACATGAATGAAACCCAGGTAGGGATTTAATCAATGCAAGTTTGTGCACAGGGCCCTGTGGTGTTCAGCTTGGGCAGCATCCCTCAGCCACTGGGACTTTGTTCATGGAGAGCTGGCTCTGGGCAGTGTGTTCTCCTTGGGAAGAACATGGTCCTGACCCAGGGTGAGTGCTGCCAAAGGATAATTCACACCTCTTCCAGTCTGAGGGGCTGCTCTGGTGCAGAGTTGGGGGTCACTGAATGTGCTGCTCCATCAGCAGTGACCTGTCTGTCCCAGATATCACCCACACTGCTCTTCTTTGCCTCTCCCAGGGCATTGAGAGAGGATTTTCATGGTATTCTACTCATTGATGAGTCCTTCTGAATTCCCCACTGCCTGGCCCAGTTGGGCAGGAGTTGCTTTCCCAGCTTCTCATCCCAGGTGGGATGCTGAGGTCTCCGAGCCCTCTCCTCTGGTCAGCAGCATCTGTGTCACTTCTCATCCTGCCCTGCTGTTAGCTCTCCTCAGAGGTATTGTTAAGGGAAGCAGAGCAGTTCTCTGGTTCCTTTGTGATCTCTGCAGATCCCTGCTCCACTTTGATTTTCTTTCTTCCTCTCATTGACTTCTTAGCTCCTGTAAAACAGCGACATGAACTCAGGAGTTAGCCAGGGAGCAATGAGTTTGCATGTATGAGGTCAGTGTGTCTCACCCCAAAACAGGCAGCACAGAAACAAGCAAAGCCCAACAAAGGTAAAATGAAGAGGTCTCTCTCATGTGTGAGATGCCTGGGTACCTGGGGAGGCTGCTGTGACCCTGGAAACAGAAACTACATGAGAAGCAGAAATAGGCAGAAAACCGACCTGAGGCAGGAGTGTAGCTGAGTGGGTACCCAGAGCAGCAGGATGCTTAGTTTTTGCTCCCAGTGTGGTACCAGGAACACATCACATGCTGAGAGAGGGATTCTGCCTCTCCAGCACCCCATTACTGCCACAACTGCATCCAGTCCTCCCTTGGGACATCCCCAACCAGTTCTGGAGGGTCGGATGGTGTCTGGCCTGTGCAATGCAGGGCAGCTTCTTCCCCATTGCTTCAAGCAGCTGGTTTTGTAAAGCAAATCCTCTTCTCACCCAGCTGTGCTCCTGTCCCTGGAGTGAGTAGGTACCTCTGAAGGCCAGACAAAGAGCAAGAGCAGCGTTGGGCTGTTAAGTTCCCTTCATGCTCTCTACATCTATAACTGGGTCAACACGTCCCTGTCTTTACCAGCAGCACAAAGGGGGTATTTCTGACAGCACTTTTTACAGCTTGACAGGCAGCACTGGCTTATCCTTGCCCTTATCAGGAGCAGCTTTCTGCTTATTCACCTGTAGGAAACATGGGGTGCAACACATTCCTCTGTCAGCAAGGAAACCTCCACAGCCACACTGGAAGATCAACAGAGTTGGCAGAAACCTTTCTCTGAATGTTAATAACTCACTCCTGGGAATGTGGCCTTCTCCAATTGTCACCTCTCTGACTGGCTGAGCAAACAGAAGGGACCTAGCCCTGTTAGCTTAGGTGCTGGGGAGTGCTCTTCTGGCCACTTTGCCAAGGCTGCCCTGGCTAACCATTAGCAAGGGCTGCTCTGCCTGGAGACACAGCTCTTGCCAGAAGGCACTCAGTGGAGGAGCACTCTCCTCCTCTCTGCTGCAGGCAAAGCAGCCATTGCCTCCAGGCATTTCTCAAAGGAGCCCCTCAGGAAGCAGCAGAAGTTATAGCCCTGAGCTGATGCCACAAGGAACTCCTCCTCCCTACCTTTTGTCCAGGGATCCTGTCCTCTTTTTCTCTTCTTCTGCAGCACTTGAGCCTTGTCCTTGGTGCAAAAATATTTCGCATCATCCTGGGCTTCCTGTGGGGTTTCATCTTCATATGAGGCAGCCACCTACACCAAAGAGAGGAGAAGTCAGCCTACAAAGTACCTTGGCTTTCCCAGGGAGCTGGTGGGCCAGGGGCATTGCCAAAGACCTTTGTGGCTGTGGCTATGGAATGGTAGCAAACGTTGTTCATAAACCCTCTTGACTAGCTGGAAAGAGCGATATCTGTATCCCTCAGCATTGAGTTGAGTAACGTTGGGAGTGGGGCTTGGCACCTTGTGTAGGAAGAGCCATCACTTCTGGACGGAGCTCAGGCAGGGACAAGCTGTCTTACGCTTTTGGGACCAGACAGCTTAAGCAAATGGGCTGAATAGAGCAAACCAACCTCACTGTCCGTCGTGTCTGGCTCATCAGATTCCTGCTTCCCAGACTCAGCACCATCGTCATCTAGGGACACACAAAAGGAAAAGGGTTTGTTTTGGCTGGTGGGAAGCCCAGCAATCTCACAACCAGACACAGAGCCACTGAGGCAGAAAAGAGATGCAGCAATAAACTGTGTTGCAAAGCAGAGGCACTGTGAGCTACATGGCTTGGAATGGATGTTTATGGGAGATGCAGTAGGACTCTGTTGGGGAACCAGCTCCCCGTAAAGCTGTATCCATAGGACTTTGCTACTCTAAGGTTGCAAGAGCTGCCCCAAAGTCTGCAGCTATGTTCAAGCTGGGAAGTTAAGGGGTGTTAAAACCCCTAGACTACACCTTCCTCAAGGTGGGGAGAAGAATGTCTGCATAAAGAGGCCAAAATGGACAACTCTCAAGTTTGCTGCTTGTGCTGATGGTGCCTCTTGGCAGAGAACATGTGATGAGGAGCAGAGGAAGGAGAAGTGGGGGAGCTGCTTCCTTGCCCAGAAACCAGATTTTGCTGCACACAGGCCCCAAGGCCACACAGCCCCAGACATGTACCTGCATACATCCAGCCTCTGTATGGAGCAAAGCTGCCCAGGCCAGGGACTGAGCATTACCCTCTCTCATCCACAGCCACTCACCCATGCTGCCCATGGAGGGGCAGAGAGGGCTGGGGACAGAGTTATGACCTTTTCCCAGGGGCAGTTATGATCCAGGATCACTGTTCTTGCTCCTGACATCCAGGTCTAGCTGGGGTGGAACTGGCAACAGGACATTGTCCCTTGCTGCCCCTGCCCAGGTGGGAAAGCAGGCAAGGCTGCTTTCAGGCACTCCTGGAGCCTCTGTAGGCTGATCCCATCCTCCCTTTATCCTTCCAGGGGTTAAAGTTCACTAGAAAGTGCAGAACTATTTGTCTATTGTTTCCTGGGCTTCAGTATCAACCTTCAGGTGAGAACTGAAGAAAGTCCTGTATTCCCACACCCAGAATGTAATCAGCTAAAATTCCTCAGCTGTGATGATATCTCCTCAGCATGTAAATCACAGAGGACTCCCCCCTTTTTCTTTGCAAAGCCCTGCTCTGGAGAGTGTTCCCAAACCGCTCCGACACGCCCAGGCCGACTAATCCAGGAGAGCTCAACTTTCTGGCCCAGCCAGTAAATCTGGTACCCAGCAGCTCCCAGCAGACGTGCTTCCTGCTCTGCTCCCCATGGCTGCTGCCTCCCACCTGCCAGCAAACCTGGTGCCCATGTCTCACAGTGCCCAGGCAGGGAAAAAGAACCATGTATCCCAAGGCTTAGTGTATGGCTGGTTTTAGGAATGGAAAGGGATCTTACAGTGGATGGAGCAGGGAAAGGGAGGAGAGCATCATAGGATGGTGGGGGTGGGAAGGGCCCTGTAGGGCTCCTCCAGTCCAAGCTCCTGCTAAAGCAGGTTCCCCTCGCTCAGGGACCACAGAAACATGTTCAGGTGGGTTTGGAAACCTCCTGAGAAGGAGCTTCCACACCCTCCCTGGGCAGCCTGAGCCAGGGCTCCCTCACCACAGCACCAGACAAGTTTTTCCTTGTGTTAAACTGGACCTGTTTGTATTCCAGCTTATGTCCATTACCCTATGTCCTGTCACTAGCAGCAACGTGAACAGCAACATTGCCTTGTCACAGCTCACCGTGGATCTGGTTTTACCAATGGGCCAGTGCTAAGCTGACCTCTTTAGATCCTGGAGACCTCTCCTTGCCAACCAGCAGCTGATTGCAGGGTGTGGAAGGGCACCCCGTGGCTAGTTCCTGATGCATGCTGAGCAAAGATGCTGGTTTCTTCTCCTCAACAGCAAGACTTACATTCTCCCTATAGACACTGAGTTTTGGGCATCTCTGGTGTTGAATTTTGTCTGCCATTCCTAGGGTTGAAAATTGATCCCTTAAGGATGGAAATGTGAAACACAAAGTTCCCCTGATGGTCTGAAGAGACTGGGAGCCAGGAGTGCTTGGGTCCTTGGTCCCATGCTGGTTAGCTTCTGCTTCAGCTGGCAGGGTCTGCAGGTGGGCACAGAGCCCAGCACAGAGCTCCTGCCTGTGAGATCCCTTCACCAAGGCACACCTTTTGCTCTTCCCCTCCACACATGTCACTTTTGCCCGGAATTTTTTACCTGCTTTTCCCATCTGTGTGCTAGCAGCCAACCTCGCCTGGGTCTCTGGAGAGGCCTCTGGGTCGCTTGGTGTGAAGTTGTTTGTTGGTTGTGCCCGGGAGAGCTGTAGAGTACAGAAAGCACAAATGCTGCCTTGGCCAGGCAGGAGGAAAGGGTCATCCCCAGCCCCTGTGTAATGACCATGACGCCCATGGGTACGAGCACTGCAGAGGTGGCTCTGTGCACTGGTGGTTCATTGCAGGGGAGTTCAGCACAGCTCCTGCACCACCCTATGGGATGGGGCACAGGCACTGTGTTTCCATCCCTTGGGGCTGGATGGGGAGGGGAGGTGGGGAAGGAGAGCAAATGCTGTGCAAATACATTCCATTGGCTTCACACACAGTAAAGCCACCCTCCCATGGGTCAGTGGTGGTGGTGGTACCAGTGCTGGACATCCTGGGGAGCACAAAGGACCATGGTTGATGTCAATGTGAGCTGTACTCACCACAGCTGCATCCTCCTCCTCGACAGCACCAGGCAGTGCCTGGGTGGTATTGGGCCAGTGGCAGGGGGAGTGCAAGTCGTCCCTCTCTGCCCCATGTCTCCCGCAGTGGCCTCGGGCCACGGGCACAGCGGGGCTGTTACTGGGGCTTGGCTGTGGGCTGCCGGTGCCTCGTGGTTCCCAGGCCTTGTGCCAGCTCCTTTCCCTGCCTCGACCAGACTCTGACAGATCCAGAGGCACATCTGCACCGTCATCCCTCGCTGCCTTGGCCTTTTCTCGGAGCTCAGAGCCATCCCTGCTCAGCCAAAGCTCCTTCTCTTCCTTCACACCTGCAGCATCCTCCGGGAAGGACTTTTCCTTCTTACATCCCAGCAGGATGCTCGGCCACGGGGAGAGGGGCCGCTCCTCAGGCACGGGCTTCGAGTCTTCATCTGCCCGCTGGCCTGCCTGGCACTGCTGCATCAGGAAATGTTGTAGCCTCTCCCTGTGCTTGAGGAGGTGCAGCTTCTCCTCCAGGTGCTGATCCCTCACGTACACCATGGCAGGGAGCTTCAGCAAAGCCGCTCGATCCTCCTCGCGCGAGCGCAGCCACCCAGCACCGTCCTTGGCACGGAGCACGTGGCTGGACAAGCTGCTGCCGTCCCGCTCTGCTGAGGCACAGTTACTCCCCAGCCCCCGCTGGTGCAGGGAAAGGTGCTTGTGGAGGAGGCAGAGCTGCTCTCTCCTGGATGTCACTTTTAGGTTTTCATAGGATGGAGAGAGTTTGGGAGAATCTGGTTTGCTTGCTGGTAAATAACTACAGGAAAGAGGGGAAAAAGAGAATCATGTTAATTAGAGAATTTTCATGTGACTTCCCAGCTACTGCAAGTGATGGGGAGTCACCATCCCTGGAGATATTTAAAAAGACACATAGATGAAGTGCTGAGGGGGTTAGTGGTGGCCTTGGCAGCGTGAGGTCTTTTCCAAATAAACTGATTCGATGGGCATGGTCTCTCCTGCTCTTTCTGTGCCCTGTTGTCTCTTGCAGCCCTTGGCCTGTGCATTGCTCTCATCTTTGGGTGCTGTGCTGGGGAGGAGGGTCCTGGTGGTCACAGGGACAGGCAGCCAGCAGCATGTTCCTGCTCCGTGCACCCTGCAGGAAGCCATCACCATCCCACCGGACTCTCTTCTCCCCAGACCATGGGAGCTCCAGGCAGGGGGTTGTTGTGCGTAGGAAGATGCAGTGACCACTCACATCAGTACTACTGCTGAGCAGTCACTTGTCAAACCATGCCTTACAGGCAGAGGCATCCTAACTACCCTCCATTGGGTTTTCTTTGTGTCTTGGTGAGCCCAAACACCTCCAGGACAGAGGAACGTTCCACCCTCCCCTAATCTCATTCAATGGGAGGTTTTTACAGTCATGCTGAGAGTTGCTATGGTGCATGAATCTGCCCTGCAAACTGAACCCCTGCTGTTGCTGGTTGTTTGGCAGCTTCCTTGTGTGTGAGTTTTTCCTGGGAATGCCTGGCAGATCTACCCCCACTCGAGGAAGCTCACTGTCTCTACAAGGTGAGCTCACTGGCTTTGCTCAGCCCACTCTGCTTCTGAAATCACTGGGGAGAATAAGCCCAAGGAAGTGCTGAGCCCTGCAGAAAAGCCCTTTAGGAAAGATAAGGAAGAGCAGGGACTGTTGCCTGCTGTGAGGCAAGTCCTCTTCTGGGCTGAAGGTGGGGGTACTCGGGCAGCTCTGTGGGTCTGAGGAAGCTCAGCAAGGAGAGGCTGATCTCGTTGGGCTGGATTCCAGTAATTGTTCACTGGTGTAAACCAGGAGATCCCCCTTCCCCAGGGCTCTGGGTGGGTCTAGAGGAGACATGGGCACATACAACAAATACCATCCATCTCAGGATGTGGGCTATGGACACAGCCCACCCCAGCAGCAGGTAACTCACGCCTCAAGGCTAGGGCTGGGCTCACGCGGGACAGGAGTCTTCCTCGGGGGTGGGGACACTGTTGGCCTTGAAGGGCTTCTTTCCAGGAGGCAAGGTCTGGAGCCAGGTCTCACCAGGGCAATGGTTCCATGCAGCTGGTTGGAGATCCTCTGGGATGCCTAGAGCAGAAGGGGGAGAGAGAGTCCAGGTGAGCCATTGGGCTGTGTGCCTGAGGCAGCGCAGGGCTTGGGGGGAATGCTGAGCTTCACACAGCTCTTCACCAGCATGAGCAAGAGAGACAGCTCCTAAGTGTTCTGATGCAATTCCAGGCAATGGCTCAACTCTATTGTTTTTTTTTTCCCCAGGAAATTTCTCCTTCATGTTTTCTAGCAGGATCTGCAGTTCTAGTTTGGATCCAAGGAGGTCTTGTGTCTCCTCCCAAGTCAACCAGTAGTTCAATGGCTTAACCAAGATAAGACCCTGCAAAGTCCCTGACTCTTAGTCAGGTCACCAGGCTTTATTCATGCCAGCTCCTGGCATGCACTGATTTGCTGGGTGTATTTCCAGGGAGGCCAGAACATCCTCATCTCCACTGGCTGTCATGAAAGCCTCAACACATGTTCTAACTTGATTTTCCCCTGCCCACCTGGAGATGTCACCAATCCTTCCTGCGAGCCCCATTAATTATCTTCACAGCCTGCCTGCAGCTTTACCAAAACCCCTTTTTGCCTGCTCTTTCAAGTTGTCTATGGAGGTCAGATAAGCAAAGCCCATGCCAAAACAGCAGCATCTGTGTGGGTGTGTATGTGAGCTTGAGTTCCCATGACCAGGAAATGGTCTCCATGTCTTGCAGTCTCATCTCCCAGTGCCCAGTATCACCATATCACTCAACATCCCTCAGCTGACACACACTATCTGTGTTTTAAAGGCACGGCAGCCTTGCATCAATGCACAAAATGGCAACCACTGAAAGCCAGGTCCTCTGAAAATACCAATGTTCATTATGCTGCAGATGAAGAGACACCTGTGATGCTTTTGGGCAGGGCTGCTGTGGTGTATTTGTTCTCAGTACCCACAACTCCCACAGTTTACATGCTCTCCAGGCTTCTCCAACACCCACAATGCCCCAGCTTCTTGCTCGTCCAGGTGATGGGGAGCTGGCCCTACAACTCAGGATAAGCTACACTGAAACGTGGCTCAGCACAATTTCCCTGGGTTCTTCACTCCTCAGAGCTTTCCCCAGCAAGGCACCTGAGAGAGGAACCAGTGTGGCAGGCAGAAGACTCAAGGACACTGCATGTTGTTGTGGAGGATAAACACAGCAGTAAACAAGGAGATGCGTGCTTACAGGAACCTGTGCCAGACTCCAAATGCTTTGCTTGCAGTGAGTGGCAATTTCTGCAGAAAGGATGCATCTGGCATTTGGTGGGTGCTCTCCTTCACTCTGGCAACAGCAAGCTGCCCAAGTCTGGCTAATTGTTTCACCTCCTAAGTGCCTCCTCCTCTTTTTCCCTGCCCTAGTCTACCTCTCTCAACCCAGTTGAGCACAGTGGATGGGAGAAGGCCTGAGGACAACAGGCTGCCTCCGGCAACTCACAATTTCTGCGAGGCTGACTTCTTGGAGGACAGTGCTTGGGGAAGTCCTACTGCTTGGAGAGCTTCTCTGTGCTGCAGGCTTTTCTGTAAACAGCAAAAGAAGACACAATCAGCACCTGTGATGGTCCTGTAGAGTTGTTTTGGGCTGCCCTGCTCTGCCACGTGCTGGAGGCTCACAGCATCCCAGGGATGCTGCTGGCTCACACCAGCCATCTCCTATTGAGGATTTTGAGCCAAGATTTCACAAGTCACTACCTGAATGAATGAACTCTCCACTGCACATTTGAGTGGTGGCTTGGCAACGACATGGTATGTGCAGGAAATGCAGGTGGCACCTGCACAGCATTCATTTTACAGTGAGGGTATCTGAGCACCCTTTTGCTCTAACACAGAGCAGTGTATTTCTGCCCTGACATGCAGTTTCCCGCCCCAGCAGCTATTCTGGCCATGGTAATATCCACCTAAGCTGCCAACAGCTTGGTCTTGTCTCTCCAGACCCTTTCCCAGAGCAGCTTTGCACCATAGCTCAGTCACTCTTCCCATCCCCAGGTCCCCTGAGGGTGGTGGGAGCCAGCAACACCCACCTTCTCCCAGCTGGAGTCCTGGCACGTCGTGGTGGGCTTCGTCTGCTCCTCTGTGAGCCACTTGCTCACTGACAGTGTTTCTGCTCACTGGGGACAGCAAAGCCAGTGGAGAGCTGGGGCTGCAGCTGCTTTCTCTGGAGGTTATTCCTGAGGGTTTTGTTCTGTTGAAAGGAGAAGGACACGAGTGAACAAGAAGGAGCAAGAAAGAGAAGGTTTGAAAGCCACTATACTGGGTAGCTCTGAGTTACAGAGCCCAACATATAAATACTCTTATTTATATAGAGATATATACATGGATAGACCAGATCCTCAGACTCACCTCCTTCCATTGCAGCTTATCTCTAGCTCAGCTGCAGTCTGGAGCTTGGGGCAGAGCCAGCACGACAGCTCAAGGTCTGGTTTCCCCACTTAGCGTGGGTGAGGTTTCAGGAAGCCATGACGTTGGATAAACCAAAACCCAGCTGTGGCTTTTCTAAAAGCTCTGTGAGAACCTGGACATCCCCAGCTGGGCTTTCAGCCTGAGGTAGGGATGGATTCAGCATGGGAAAGGCGTGGTTGTCTCCTTGTACCATATCAAGCTTGTGGGGCTGATGCTCTTGGCAACTAGAGGGAGTCACTGAGCCTTGGAGAGTCACAGCTTTGTAATGGGCAAAGTCCTGGCTGGACCCTGATGTTGAGACATGGGTGTTTGGATGGAAATCTTCCTATCCATCAGCCCAGGGAAGAACAGCAGAGCGGAACAGGAGCACGCAGTGCTCATCAAACCCAGTCTGATCTACCGTTCTGAAACTCCTCAGGCCCTGAGAAGCAGTTTCTCTTTAAGTGAGTTTCTCTTTAAGTGGATGCTCTATGCTCCAAGGAAAACACATTTCTAAACTAATCCCTCAGTGTTAACTCCTTTGGACTTTAAACCTTTGAGGAATGAACTGATCTGTATATATTGGCCAGCCTGACAGGTTACTTGGCTTTCAGCACAAAGCTCTGCTGGGACATCAACTTGTTGGTGCAGATTTGCCTCTCCCCCTTAAGCCCATCTCAGTCCTCTGTGTGTCCTTCTCCCAAAACATAACCTGCTTCCTGCAGACCCTCTTTAGCTGCTGCAGGAGGGAAGCTGATGCCATGGAAGCCCCGGCTGAGGTCCGTGGCCAAGGTGAGCAACATAAGGCTTTGTTTCCCATGAGCAGTCCCTCATGGTGTGTGAATATCTTTTTTCCTCAAAAGCTGAATTCTTGGATGTAGGTGAACAGCAGAGTGAGCAAAAGCCAACAAGGACTTAGAGAACATTATGGGAGTTTTGGTGTCTAACAGCTGCAGGAATCAGTAGGAATTAGATACTGAAATACCCCTGAGGACACTGTGGTCTGGACATAACTCTGTTCAGCTGCAGGGAGACCTCTGTCCTTCCCAGTACATCCCATAATGAGTGAAGCCCAGGAAAGCACTTACTCCAGGCTCCGAAGCCTCTTCAGTTCTTCCTTGAGGCTTTTGTTCTCTTCCCTCAGGCGGTTTGTCTCATTAGCTGCAAGGAAACAAGTTGTGCCATGGGTTCAGGAGCTGCAAGGAGATAGCTGATGCACCTCCTTGGGGTGCTCAGGGGAGAAGGAGGGAGCAGCACCAGCTTTCAGAGGGATGCTGAATTTTCTGCTTTCTCTGAAAACACTCCAGGGGCCAAGGGACAAAGGGAGCAACTTTCCAACTTGTGTTTGGGCACAACTGGGGAGCTGTGACCCAGAGAGGGTAGTGGCTGTGGCATGGTGGGATGGACACATCCTGCCTGTGAGCACCATGGCTGCCTCTGATGGAGGGTGCTGTGCTAGGGAGAAGGTTGAGGGCCTCAGGAGAGTCAGATGAAGGTCAGAGGGAACTGTGAGCACCCAGCAGCCAGGCAGTGCTGTGAGAGAGAGCAGGCAGGCATGCTCTGGGCAGGGTGGGCTGCTGCCTCAGATTGCTCCTGAGTGAGAGCAGTTCTTGGGGATCAGTGGCTTAGCAGGGGAGATAAAACAAGGGCTGCTGGCACCTCTCCATCCCTCCTAATGCCATATCTCCTTTAACCCCCAGGACCTTCCCTGGGCCATCCAGATTCCCAGGGACAAGCACCCCAAGCCTGAGTGGTGCTGGGAGCTCTGCCAAAGGCTCATCCCATGTGTTGCTTGATTTCTATTTACTCATGCTGAGCTGCTGCTGTGACTTTCCTGTCTTTGCCAGAATGTTGCTTCTGCAGTGCCAAATGCATCTTTCTACCAAGCAGCTGACATGGCCTGGCTAGCTCAGGCTGCTCTTGATGTGAGCATCTCTCACTCTTATGGAACCGCAAAGGGCTGCAACCTCCCAGCTCCGCTGCTTGGTGTGAGTGGTTACCTCTGCTTTGAGGAGGATGTAGGCTGCCATCCACAGTCCTGGTCAGATCTGATTTTCCAATGATCCCACACTCACATTGGCTTCCTCCCCTCTCCCCATTCTCAAACCCTTCCTGGGTGCCTGGGCACTGGGAAGGCTCATGTGTAAATATATGGGAGAGGCAACAACTGAGCAAAGACCCAGCCAGCCAAAGCTGAGCTCACAGTGGTCAATGGTACGTACTGAGGATGAAGATGTGCTGCAGACTCTGGAAATGAGAGTTCTCATACTCATTCTGCTTCTTTTTTGCCAGCTCCTGGGTGACCATGCATCTGTCACAAAGACCCGCTCGTAGCCTGGAGGAGAACACATGCCAGCAGTGTGTAACTACACAGTTCCTCCCATGGGAGAAATAAGCTCCTGCCTTCCCCATGGAGAAAGGTGAACCTCCAGCCCATCACCCTGAATTGCTGAGAGGGTCATCACCCCCCCAGATCCAGTCCCACCACTGTCAGCCTAGGAAAGCTCCTCCAGCTATCCCAGTAGCTGAGTATGAGGTTCATGTGCCACATTCTACTTCTGGGAAGACAGCAAACCCCAGACTCTCTCCCTTAGGAGGGTGCACTGGATGCTACCAAACAGCACCCTGTGGAAAAAGAAACCTTACCTGTTTTCTAGCACCTTTACATTTTCTTTAAGGACCTTCTGTTGTTCCCTTAATTGGTGATTTTTAGCAAACAACTCTTCAATTCTGTGAGCATCACTAATTGAAAAAGCAGAAGGAAGAAAAGAGGGTTATTAGATTTCTCCCCCAAATCTGTGCCTTAATCCACGGCATCCTGATGAAGGGAAAGGTTCCTGCCCTGAGCCCAACTTGCTGCTCACACCACTATGGCTGAATTGGTTTCTCTTGTTTGGCAGGAGAGGAAACAACTGTATTAGAGCCCAGACGATGCCCTGTGACACCCTTGGAACTGGCTGGTTTCTTCATCCCAGTTTATTGCCTCTCAAGAGAGCAAGTACTTGTTAACATAAGCATCCCTTGCCAGTAGGAAGACAAAGTGATCCTGTGCTGGGGGAACTTGCATGGCACAAATCACTAAAAGGTTTGAATTTGGAAGAGCCACGAAGGCAAACAGTGCTTTCTAAGTCAGGCAGCCTCAGATGATTGTCTGGGGTGTCTGAAAATGAAGCAGTGTCTCCTCCCCTCCACCCCCTGTCCCACTGTGGCGTGGGCAGAGCAGCCACAGAGTTGCTCACCGGCACTTCTCCGTCGTCAGCTCCGTCAGTTTGCTTTGCAGACCTGCAATAATTAACAGAGATGGAGAGGTGAGTGTTTCTTGCCAATTTCCCAGCACTCAGAAGCTAAATGCAATGATGTAACTTCACAGGAAACTTCTGCCTGGCTTTTGCAGGAACCTCAGCGATTTACAAACCTTCCTTTTGAGCAAGAACACCCCATTGCCTGGTTAAACCACATCTCAGCTTAATGTAGCTGGAAAAGTTGTACAAAGTGTGAGCACGTTTTGGATTTCCACCATTTAATGAGTTTGCATTTTCCTCCCATCCCCCAAAAGTCTGTTTCTGTTTTCTTTCCACTCATTTCACACATTTCCCAGGTGGGCAGTATTTTACAGCTCTGAGGGCTGCGAAGCATCTTGGAGGACAGTTACAGCTGAACAGGAACAGCATTCGCTGATGGATCTGCAGATGTTACATCTTGTCAAATCCATTTTATGCAAAGTAGATGTAAACATGTGGTTTAAATTGCTCAACAGTTTCCTCTGACTCTCACATGGCTTGAAATCACACCAGAGAAGAATGAACCCATAAGCCAGAATCCTCCAAAAATGCTGTTGTTTTGTTTATAATATTGATACTGGGAATTATTCTAATAGGAAAACAATAGGACTTGGCATTTGGTTGCTTAACCTAATGGGTCTTATTTTAATAATGTATGAACAGAGGAATAATTTATTCCCCACAGGAACAGACTATCCCTCCTGCCTCTATGGTTTTCTTTAACAGAGTGTCATACTCCTGCTGCTTCTGTCTCACAGACTACTGCATCTTTGATGCCTTTTGCTCAGAGAAGGTGCCCAGCAGCTGTGCATGTCTTGTGCTACAAATCTCTCAATTCACCTTTACCACAGGCCACGGAGCAGGAAAGGAGCCAAATCCCCTGTGATTAATGCTTAGAGCGAGTGGGATTCCTGCAGGGACTGAGCACCTCCATATCTTGTTCTCCAGGAACATCAAATGCAGGAACATCCTGCCCTCTCTCTTCTGTTCCTCCTCATTACCCAAAAGGTTACTGATTTTTCTCAGCAAACCTTGCTCTCCTCTGGTGAGAGATACTGAAGTGTCATCAGAGGCTCTGCTTCCCTGAGGGCCCAGCTCTAACAGTGTAGCCCCATCTATCCCTGTGGATGATGCTCGCTAAGCACTAGTTCCCAAAGACCCCTATTTCTCCCTTTGGTTTATTTGAAACCAAACAGACCAAGGTGGCATTAAAAAAAAAAAAAGAAATGGACCTCCTCACCTTGGACCTCTTTCTCATGGATTTCCTTGAGCTTATTCAGGAACTCTGCAAAACTCTCCGTGGTCATGTTCAGGCTGTGCCACACGCTGGGCTGCTTCCAGCATGAGGGTGTCCTTTTCGTTCAAATTATTCAGGCTTCAGACTAAAACAGAAAGAAAAAGTCCAATAAAAGGGAAGTATCTTGTGTTTGTGATGTTTTGCAAAGGCAAACAAGGCAAAGCCTAAATCTAGAAAGAGAAATCACATGCTTTTCCCTTTCCTGGTTGAAAACCACCCCCAAAACCAGGAGAGGTGGAGAGCAGCCCAGGACACCCCAGGCTCAGCCAGCTGGGAAAGGCAGAAGGGAAACAAATGGCCTGAAAAGAGAGTGGTTGTTTTTAAAGAATTTTGCCCTAATCCCGAGGTTCATCAGTTTTGAAATTATTAGCAGGGATGGAAAGTGGAAACTCTGGAGATGAGAAAGTCTGTTCTATCAGTGCTGAGCTCATTCCTTCCACGCACTAGGAGAGGAAAGAATCATATAAAGTTAGGGGTTGAAAGAGCTCTCTAGAGCTCATCCAGCCCAACCCCCTGCTACAGCAGGTTCCCCTCAATCAGGGGGCACAGGATAATGTCCAGACAGGTTTGGAAACCTCCATAGAGGGAGACTCCACACCCTCCCTCAGCAGCCTGTGCTACCTCAACACCAAAGTGGTTTTTTAAAGAAGACTTCCACCTGGGGGCATTCAGCATCATCACACAAGAGCTTCTCCCCTAAAAGTCACTCTGGCTTACTGAGCCACAGCTGGTAATCCCTCTCCTGACAAAGCACCTGAGCACTCAGCCTTCGACTCTGAGGAGATGACCAGGAAAGAAACCTCCTGTCTGTGTTTCAGTGGTGAAAGGCTGGGCTGAGACCTCAGTTTTGCAGCACCATGGTGGCACAAGGAAGTTTCTGGCAGCCCCTGGCATGCTCCCAGCCTGGCTGTCTGCCTGTGCTTTTATCTGCATGCAGAGAAGAGGTGTGCTGGATCACCTGCATATGCAACATGTGGGCACGCAGGGCTGAAAGAAGAAACTTTCCCCTAAAGCATCTGACTTTCAAAAGAAATGAGGCACGTGCCAGTGAGCACAAGCACTGAGCTCAGCCTGCCTGTCCTTAGCAGCCTTGGGTCAGCAGCCCAGCTCCAAACACAAACCACCTCCGAGTCACTTCATTTGCCTTTTGAGCAAATCTGGTACAATCAGAGCAGAGATCTCACTCTCTGGGGAAACAATTGAAAAAATATCCATTGTTCCTTCTTTCCCAGGGCTGAGTGATCTCTCCCAGCAAGTAAAAGCCACCCAAGGCATGGATTGTTGCTGCTCGTGCAGCTCAGGATCAGGCACTGTGAACTGGGACTGGGAACTGATCTCTGCTGCTCAGCTTCAAGAGCTTCAGCTGAATAATGAGCCAGGGGAAAATAATACCAGTGTCTAGTCCAAAAAAGGCAAAACCCAAATTCCTCATATTAAGGGGAAGCTCTTCCCAGGATCAACCAGTCTTACGTCTGTCTTTGCTCTGTGCAAAGCACCTCCCCAGAGCTGAAGGAAGGTTGTGAGATCCACTACTGCCATCGTGGAGCTGAAACTCTGAGTGCTAAGTGGGAAGCTTTGAAGTGCTCAGGCACTAATTCCCACTGCGTTGTCTGGTGCTGTAAACTGGGAAGGAATTGCAAGTGGGAGCAGAGCTAGTGGTGGTCGTGAGCTCCCTGCAACCCTTGCTGATGCTGCACCAGCCTCTGCCCTACCTGAGGCTGCCCTCTCCCCAGGGCTGCTGTCTCAGGGGCTGAACATCACCTCATATTTCAGGCTGTGGGCCACCCCAGGAAGGTGACACCCAGGCTGGGGCTTGTGCCAGCCTGTGGTTTGGGGAGACAGGGCTGGGCTTGGCGGGAGGTGAAGGGTGTGGGGGCAGTGCAGGTGCTCAGCCCTGGATCCGGATCCCCGCTGCAGTGACTCAGCTGTGGGCAGAGCCCGGCAGATCAGGATTTGGGGCTGGGCTGTGGGCAGCAGCTTTGCCTGCTGTGTACAGCCATGGCTGCAGTGCCAGCAAAGTTGGGTTTCCCTCCCAGTTGTCTTTTCCTCAGAGCCCCTGCATCAGTGGGGATCTGTGACCTGTTGGGGATTGATCAGCAAGGAAAGGCTGTTGCCACTTCTGGTGCTTTTTCAGACATCAGTGTCCATCCCTGGCCAAAGCCAGGACTGCCACTCTTTGGCAAACTGGGCGAGCACTTTGAGGCTCTGCTTTGTGCACACACCACACATATGGTTACAGAGACTTTGCATGAGCATCACCCCTCTTGTTCTGTAACCAGGATTCAGCCTTTTGCTGCAGCAGAGAAACTCCACAGCCAGCTCAGGCTCTCAAGGGCTTTGCTCCCTTCTCCCCCGGTGTGGACTGGCCAAGGCATGAAACCACAGCCCTCTGCTTCTCTACCCTGCTTGAGAGGATTTATTGAGGGAGATGTATTGATGAAGACCAGACCACAGAGTCCCTGAGTGTGGAGCTTGCTCCCCAAGACAGGGATTTCATTTACAGCCCTGAGCCCTTTCCAGAGCTGTCACTGTAAAATACACCCGGTGAGGCCAGGAGAAGCCCTTTGGCACGTTGGTGGGGCCGAGTGTATTTCAAAGTGATAGGTACCCTCTACAAACAGACCCCCAGTGTCAAGGACCAAAGGCAAACTCCTCATCCAGTCCCTAAATCTGGTGGGTTTGGAAAGCCCAAGCCTCTGGGGCAGGGTGGTTGCTGACGTTGGTGGTGTTTGTCATCTACTTTCCACATCCTCTGGTGCTCAGCTCAGGGCAGTACACAAGACCCAGGCTGGGGTACTGGGTTCCTGGCACATGAGCTCTTACACCTGGGGCTGGGGCAGCCCCTGGCATTGTTTGGGTAACGCTTCCTTGGATCCTCAGGACAGATTGCTGCTGAGTGCAGCTGGGGAAAGCGAAAGCAGAAGGGAGGTCATTTCCTAGCCCATGCCAGGGGGCTTGGGAAGGGACAGAATGGGACAGCCAGCTCTGACAGCACAGCCATCCCTCATTCCATGCTCCCTTGGGTGTTGCTGGCCTTTCCCTACCATCCCCAGTGCTTGCATCGAGCCACGGCACATCCTCACCCTCAGCACTGTTTCCCTTCAGAAGAATAAAGCAACTCATTAGCTAAATGAGCTTAAGATGTTAAAAAAGGGGGGGAAAAAAGCCATAAAAAATAGCAGGACTCTGAAGTTCTGAGACTGTCAGATCAATGAAGCTTAATGGATTTACGACCAGATATTTCCCCCATCAGCAGTGCTGGAATTGTTCAGCTTCAGGATGGATTTATGTAATACACCTTTTGCTGGGCTATTGCTGGGCAGGGCTGCTTTCACCGGCCAAAGTTTCTTTTCTTGGCTCCCCTACTATGTTCCTGGTCTAATTTTAGAATTACAAATCAAATGTTACACTAATGGAAAATGTGCAGTGCCAGGAGCATTCTGCAGCCCAACGTGCAGCTGAGCCCCTTTGCTGATGTACTTGGCACACTGGAGAGTTTTTGATGTGTGTTGGATTTTTGTTTTGGTGGCATTTATTTATAGGCGTTAACGTGGGCACAGGCTGTCCTCAAATGGAGCCCAGCACTTGCTCCCCACCACTCTGGTTTTGTGCTGGTCTTGGATTTTTTGGAAGATTGCAAAATTATCCCCAGACAGGTGAGACAGGAGAAGCAGCTTTGGCTCTTGCCTCACCAGGGAGGAGGATAAAGTGCCTTCCTTCACCTTGCACAACCTGAAAATCCTCCCTGAAGTGGGGCAGCAGCTCTGTGCTGCTCTGCCAGCTCAGGGGCTGATTTGCAGTGAACCTTTGCTGCAGGCACCCTGTCCCAGGGTCGCTTGCACTGATATAGGATGAGGATCCCATCTGGGTGATAGGGAGACACAGAGGGGCTGTGAGATCTCTCGATGGCCCTTTGGGTTTGCTGGGGAAAGGTGGTGGTTGCAGCCCCCTGAACAAGCTAAACAGGACTGGCAGGAGCAGGGAGATGCTGGCCCTGCTCACTTGTGTGCAGACGTGCCCCACTGCAGGGAGAAGCACAACATCCACAAGAGTGGATCCTCCAAGACAAAGCTCCAGCCTCAAGTCCTGACCTGCACATAGATTTACTTCAACGTTATAAAGTGTGTTGCCACAATACAGCACAGTCTTGGCTATCATAAAAGCAGCAGCTCAGTTTCTCCCTGGCCCTTTGGAGGCAGCTTCTGCCTCTCCAGCCACTATGACAACCACCAAGGCAAGAAGGTTACCTTTACCTTATTTCTCCCATTACCTTATTTTCACTGGAAAGCCCTTAGCTGGTAGGTGTCCCTCTGTACCCTGGGCATAGGGACAGGCCTCCTCCCAGCACAAAGTTTTCGTTGCCCTGATCCTTTCAGAATCACTAAAGCAGAAGCTGATCCTCTACAATACCCACATATATCCAGGAGCTGAGGTTTGGTTTTTACATAGCAGAATGAGCAGCTAAGAAGTCTGCTCTTGCACTATCAGTGAAGAGACTTTGTCCTGCTCCACAGCTGCTTCCACAAACAGATCCCTGCTGCATTACTGAGTTTTAGCAGTAAATATTTGTCCTTCTCCCTGCTTGAGGGGACACACACTCTCCTTTGGACTCCCTGGCCATGCAGTGATGGTTGCCAGAGCACAGTGGGCTTTGGCTGGATCTGTGGGCAGGTCCATGTGCCTGCACAAGGATTTGGAAGGTGGTTAAAAGCAGCCACTTATCTGCTTGTGCATCTTGGGGTAACCACAGCTTCTATAAACATTGCTTAATTAACACCTCAAAATGCTCTGGGAAGTGGGTAATGAAGCATTATCGCATTTTTCAGGTGTTTTAATTTGGAAGTGGTGAGGCTCAGGGAATAGCTCAAGGCCCCATTGGGAGCAGAGGCACATGGCCATTGCCTTCTCCCAGCCCAACCAACATGCTCCCACTGCCTCCCTTGTCCCCAGAGCCCTTGGCTCGGGAAAGTAGGTGGTAAATACCCTGGGAAGCTCTGATAGATGGTGGTATCACCTCACACTTCACTTGTGATCCCGTTATGCTGCACATGGTGCCTGGTGAGCATCTAGGTCACCCTGCCTCCTCCTCCTCTGTGACAGAAGACATCAACAGCAACATGCATAGGAGCCACTCCTGACAAGATGGAGAGTCCCTCATTCCTGGTCCTGCATAGTTAAGCTGGTCTTGCATGGGGTAAGGGACATGAAGATCCATCATAACCACGCTCACATAAACTGGCACCTCTGCTCCTGCTGTGTGAGCATCCTGAATCAAGCTAATGGCCATGCAAATGGGAAGAGTAAATCCCTCTGCCCTGGGTATGGTGCAGGTGATGAAGTCTTTAACTGAATCAGCTTTTTTCTTCAGCATTGTTTAAAAAAGGGGTAATGTGCCAAGAAGATTCAGTCCCACAAAACCATCCTGGGTGCTTGGGTTCCACTGGTTGAACCAGGCCAGCTGGATGGGGGTGGAATGGCCTGCAGCACTTCTCCTTGGGAGTTCACAGGACCTCAGGGTGCTCGATTTGGTCCTATCCCCATGGCCAGGGCAATTTAAAACCTCTGGTGGTGAAGGTCTAAAGGCTGAACTGGGTGTCTGGGATCCCTGCCAATGGAGATACTCCCCCTTTTAGGGGGCTAGAAGACCACATCAGGCTTTTATCCACTGATGTAGTGCTGATTCCTTGGTGGTCAGTACATGTTTCTCTTTTATACTGGCAGGAGCTGCAGGAAAGGCTCCACATGTTTTAAGGATCTGGCACAACTTCGCTGTGTTTGCTTATTCTGCAAAACAGGTTCTTCACACACCCACAGGACACTTGTGTGAGAAATGATCCCTTTGGCCATTGGTGGCTGTGAGCTGCTGGGACCATAGTGGTGCCTGTTTGGAGCAAGGGGAGGTTGAAGGGCTCTGAGAGGCCCTTCCATTTGTGGGAATCTGCTCCATGTGAGCTGTTCTCACTGCTCCAGTCTCGGGCAAGACCTCGTGTTTTATGTTTTCCCATGTGTCCCATGTGCTTCTTCCTAAGGCAGTGATGAAGCACATCTCCTGATGCTGCTTCTCTGTTTTCAAGCATCCTTTTGGGCAATTTGAGCAATGACTAGGTTTCAAGTGTCATGCAACTGGGGCCTCCCCAGGTTGCACACAAGCCAGGCTGGGAGGGTGGATGTTTTATCTTCCTGGCCTTGACATCTTCTCCTGGGGAGATTTGGAAGCCAGGCTCCCATCACTGAGGTGCTACAGGAATGTGCTCGTGGTGGTGGGCACCTGGAAGAAATGAGCTGGCTCCAAAAGCCCCAGAGAACTTTTGATGAAAGATGCCAAAGACTAATTCCACCAAATCTCCATCCTTTGGGAATTTCTGCAGCTTGTGATGGAATAGATGAGAGGTCTCTCCCACCTCCCCATTTCTGGGGAGGGAAAGTGCCCAATGCCTCTAATTCAGAAGAAAAACCCATGCAGTGTGGCTTTACCTTCCTCATAGTCATGTCAGCCCAGCCAGCTGCAGACATGTCTGCCAAGCAGAGCTAGTCCACTAGAGTACAGCTGCCAACACATTGCATATCTGCAGACCAGCCAGGACACGTGCACCCTCCCACTACTCCCAAGCAGATCAAGGGCAAAGCTCAGTGGGAGATGCTGTATTTGGGAAATATCTGCTTCTTTGCCAGACTTGCACAGGACCTTCTGGCTTCATCCTGCATCTGATCAAGTGGAGACTTGAGCTCTGTACTGCCTGGGCTTTAACCCCACACTGCAGCATCATGGATGAGTCTCCTCTTACCAGCTCAGCCCCACACTGCTGTCTAACAAGCAGGACAGCCACAGCCAGGCATTTTTATAGGCTGAGGCGTCTCTCTTTGTCCCAAATGCTTAGTGACACATTGGTGTTGCAGATACTTTGCTGTCTGGGCTGGGTTTTGAATCAATACCACACATCAGTGTCCTGTGTACTCCACTGAAGCTATGGGAGAATCTTTGGTCATCTTCCCTGTAAGTTCTTTCAGGGCACTCCCCATCAAAGGACACTGAGCAGGCAATGAGGACAGTTGAACCCACAGCAACAAAATCCCTGTGCAGGCAGACAGTGTATGTAGACACAGCTTCCCACCTGCAGCAATCCCACTATCATTTCCTTCATCCTAGATTTAAAGTAAGGAAGAGGGTCAACAGCCCCCAACAGCATCGCACCTCATGCCTGGGGCTGTTGTTGAATATTTGCCCCAGTATTAGTGGATGTTTTGCACTGCCTGCAAGAGTATGTCTGCACATCCCAGGAGGGTCAGTCTGTCCTGTGGGGAAGCAATGGGGACAGAGGGTCTGAAGGTGGAGGATCAGAGGGCCACCTCACCCAGCTAGTGAGCATCACTGCAACCCAGCTTCCAGCTGCTACAGAGAGAAAAAGGGAGCTAATTTCTTCTTAGCCCTAGCACCAGAGATGCCGTCAATATAGGGTGGGAATTGGGCTGGGGAGGGAGCGCCACGACCTCCCTGGAAGTTATTTACTGTTTTGGCTCAGGCTGGTGCGGCAGGGGATGCTGCTTGGGAGGCGGGTCATGGCGATGGGGGTGATACCCCCTGTGCCGGCCAGTGGGGCAGTGCTGCCAGCCCCGCACGCTCCTGCCACTCAGCCCGGCCCCATGGCTCAGGCACAGCCCGGCTGTGTGCTCAGAGGACGCTTTGATGTTTGCTGCCTGCGGTCCCAGCTCTCCAGATGCAAACATGACTGGACTGCCCGGTGCTCCCTCACATAAACCCTGACACTCACAAATTGTTCTGACCCTCATGCAGCCATTTCTCTTGGCCCCAGCTAGAGCTGAATGCTGTTCCTTTGCATTTCACGTTCCGGTGGTATCTCATTACATTTCATGCTCAGTTGGAAAATGCCAGAGGAAAAGTTTCTGTTAGAGGTGAGGAGAGCTCCGGTGTCTTGGACTGGCTCAGCCCCACTCCCTGCCAACCCTGCACACCTGCAGAGGCAGAGCCACTGCTCTGCAACAAACCATCGAACCCTACCAGCTGCTAGAAAAATCCAGATTTCCTCCATGAACACTGAGAGGGGACAGAAAGCAAACAAAGCCGTGACACAACAGCCTCTGCCCATCAGATGGGAGCTAGACCAGGCTCCAGCTTGCCAGCACTAAGTGACAGCTCTCCCTGGAGCACTGCTGTGCGGACTTTGGGCAGTTCTCCATGCACGGCTCATGCCAGTTCCCTTCCCAGCTATGTAACAATGACCACGATGCCAGAGAACAGATAAAAATCAGAGCAGGCACAATACTCACATTGAGGGACTGTTTCTGTGTGTCTCTCTCCACTCCTCTGGTTCAGTTACGCTGTGATCTGGAGACGGTCATCTGGGACACGGGAGACAGGAGTGAGCAGTGGGGGTGAACCTGCACAGACAATAAGCCATAATTTTTCTTTGCAGTCTGACTGGCTCTACTGGTTTGCATTTCTTTGGCCCAGCAGCAGAAAGGAGGCTCAGCTTAACTAAAGCTGCCCAACAGGTTCTGCTGTAACACACAAAAAGCAGCCAGACCGGTATGGTGTGAACCCAGATAGAGATTTGATTGTTTTCCCATAATTACAGTTCAACCTGTGCTGTTGGTTGAAGTCAATCACATTAGCAAACAGACCCATTTAAATAACTCATCCACCATTAAGATGGGATTTTTTTTTTGTTGTTTTATATAACTCTGGTCTCTCTGAGAGGGAAGTGAAAAGAGAAATCAAATGTGACAGCAACAGCATCCCAATGAAACCAAAGTGGTACAGCCCAGGGCACACAACAGCCCCCAGCCCGAACAGCTTGGGAGGAGGGAAGGAATGTGCCCAAATTGACACAAATGGCTACTTGCAAGTGCAAGATGAAAGCCCATGGTCCTAAACTATCTCTTGAGGGCATGTTGCAGCAGCTCAGGATGCTTTGGGGACCATTGCGGAAAGGCTGAGTGAGTTGGGTGCTGATCCTGGTTGGCAGCCTTGGCTCAGCCTGGGGTGCCTCCCAGCTGCAGCTGCTGACACAAGCAGCTTCCACCCTGAACTGTGGGCTGGTGCAGCTGAAGGCAACGTGGACACATCCTGAGCCTTTGAAGTGCAGCTCTTTCAGCATCCCCCAGGAAAATGCTGGTACTGACTCTTCTGCCCAGGCTGGGCAGGGACAGCCTTCACCTGTATGGCTGCAGAGAGCAGCACACAGGGGCTGTGAAGGCAAGAGCTGCATTTGCTTTCCATCAGCATGGAACCAATAAGAAGCAATCAAAAGTAGTCACCTGCATATCTGAGACAGAGATGTCATGTCCTGCTCAGCAAGCACAGGGCCCTGCTGTGCTGGTGCAGCCACCCTTGAGCTTGGGAAGGACGCATCCTGTTGCCTAATTGGACACGTAAACTGGGAGAGAGTGGTTTCCCTGTGATCTTCCCAGGGTCAGTGGATAGGGAGGTCTCCTGCAGAAGGGGATTTGGAGCACTGAGGCTGAGCTCCTCCTCTTTGACACCCTTGTGAGGAAGGCAGCTCTGCTGTAGAGCTTGGTCTTCAGCCACCAGCTCAGACCCTCAGCCCGTGTAAAGTCTCAAGGCCCACTGGCAGCAACATCCTCACGCTGATTTACACCCCAGCTGCTGAGCTGGCTCCTTAAATAAGCCTAGTGTCTTGCTGAGCATCCTTGGCAGCGTTTCCCTGCAGCTATCACACCACCCATCAGCAGCCCTGCTTGCCAGATGGGGGCTTTGAGCTCTGCTGCCTGCACAGGGACAGGTCAGGCAGGCGAGGAGAAGCCGGGGCTCCCAGGAATGTGGCTGCCCGCCCACGCTATGGAAATGGGTGGCAGGTAAACAGCAGCAGTGGTCCTGGACAGACCTGTATGGACTGTTTGGTGGTTGCTTGACGTGCATGGAATTCCTGGCTCATTCCTCTGCAAGAGGGACATAGCATAGGGCTAAAGGGGGGGGGGGGGGGGGGGGGGGGGGGGGGGGGGGGGCTTTTCCATCCAAAGAGTCTCACAAGCCATCTGCAATGGGCAGAAAGAAGCTCCTGGCTTCTTTATTCCATTTCTTTTTCCTTTTGGGCTTTTTGTTTTACTGAGGGATATGGCAATTAGAGATTGATTGCTTGATATGGTCTAGTACCTCGGGCTGATGTTTACAGTGGCTGAATTAATGGCAACCACATGGAAGAGAGATCCTTGCTGAGACTAGCCCAATGAGATCATAGGAGTGGAAGTGGGCTAACAGGGAAATGTGGAGACTGGGGAGATAACTTGCAGCAGCCAGACCTCTGAGCAGCACTGGTGGGACATGTGGCAACCCAGCCATGGGGGCAACACCAGCCTCCAACGGTTCCTTGACTGCTCTATCTGCAGCATCTCCCACAGGGGCATTGGGAAGGGAAACACTAAAAGAAGAGCTAATAGTAGTGGCTGCTGATGGCAATTGAGGAGCCTCAAGGCAGGAGCAGCTGCCTGGAAGCGTGCTGTGTATGAGAAGGCAGGATGGACATTTCTGGGATGCAGAAAGTGATGCACTTTGAAATAAACTCCAGCTTGTCTTGCAAGTCTGTTGGAGATTGTGCAGACTGCTCACAGGACCCACAGTTACACCAAAGACTGCTCTGCTTCCAGGCTGAAAAGCTAGATGTGGATAGGACACCAGTTTCTTTACAACTGGGAACTTAAAAATTAAAAGATATTTTCAAGCCCTTTGTCTAAGAAAAACATTTAAAATCTTCTAAGCAAAGAAACACAAACCCACTAATGCAACCTGGAGGTATCTGACCAAGACTGAGACAGATGGAACAGCAGGGTGATGGCAGAGCATTGCTGCATGGACAAGAGGATAGACAGCAGCACTGGGCTGTGATGAGTGGGATGGAAGGGGCCATCAAGTAATTGCTTTGAGGTCTACCTAAATAGGACCCAAAGTGGGGAAAAAACCTCTCTCTCCTGTTAACAGAGAGCAACTCTCATAGTTTTCCCACCACCTTTTTGTACCAGAGTGCTTGATGTCTGAGACCATTAGCTCAATATTAGTAATAGAGAAACAGAGAAATATAAAGGGGACCTATAGAAACACAGCTAGGCAGGTGTTGCTATGGGACAGTAACTTTTTCCCTGGCTAAAACCACCCCATCCCAACAGCCCTGCCATCCCCTCTCCCCTCAGTGAGCAGCCTGGGGGCTATTGCACATGTATAGCAGGTGGCCTTGGACTATTGCAGAGCAGCAAATACACTGGGCAGCCTTTGGGATACCACATACATATAGGGGCAGCCTTTGGGCTATCACACACCTATAATGAGCAGCCTTTGGGCTATCACACACCTGTAGGAGGCAGCCTCGGGCTGTGGCCAGCAGCGTATACAGTGGGCAACCTCAGGCCATGGCACAGCAGCACTTACAGCAGGTGGCCTTTGGGCTATGACAGGGCAGCATGTACAGCAGGCAGCCTGCAGGCTATGGCAGAGCAGCATGGACAGCAGGCAGCCTCAGGCAGTGGCCAGCAGCATGTACAGCGGGCAGCAGCCAGCAGAGGCTGCTCGCCGGCTTCAGAAATGCAGTTGCCTGCGGTTCCTGCACGGGACGTGGCTCTGAGCTCTGCCTGGGGCAGGATCCGTGAGCCCAGGGGCCGGGAGGGTGTCTCGGCAGAGTGGCAGCGCTGGATGCTGGGCCCCATGGATGGATGGATGGATGGATGGATGGACAGATGGATGGATGGAATTACCTGTAAGACTGAGGCAAAGAGGTTGAGGATTGCTTTTCCTGCTTTACAAAGGTGAAAAAGGCCCTGTAAAAGTGGGTTAAGGAGAGGCCAAGCTAAACCAGTCATCAGCTGGTGCCATAAGCATTTCAATTATACTAAATAATAAAGGCATCCTGCCTTTGTGTGCTGTGATGGAACCATTTCACCCTGGATTTGACACAGGGCATAGGGAGCTGCTTTAACTCTGGAGGATACCCACAGATCTCTTCAGAAATCTGCCTGGAAAAAACCCTTGGCTTAAGGCATTACTTACTCTAGGTTTTCATTATTAAAAGATAAAAAAAAACTAGATCATCTGGGAGCATGGCAGCCAGTGCAAGTGTACTTTTGGCACAGACAAGGGTAAATTCAGCTTTAACACAGGTTTTCCTCCTGCCATCTGCTCCTGAAGAGTGTAACTCATCTTCTCTGAGTCATCTCACCAATTTCAAAGCCAGGAGCTACCTATTTGAATAGTCTCATGTCATAATTAACAAGCTGGAGCAAAAGGTGTATCAAAGCAGAAGATGAACTTTGAGAAACCCCAAGACATTTAGACCCACAGCAAAGGGTATCACTTCCCAGATTCATGCTGGCACAGCAGCACTGTGGGGCAGGGAAAGGCTCTTTCTGGAACAGGTGTTTGGTGCAAGGGTATCAGTGATTTGGGAGCTGTTTCTTCCTGAATTGACTCACCTGCATGAGCTGTGGCCATGGAGACTCCAAGTAAATGGTGACAGGACATAAACGTGTTGCACTCACGCAGCCCCGTTCTCCAGCTGATCGCTCGCCTCTTTGCTCTGAAGTGGGTAAATATCATTATAGTCCCTTGTAGATGCAGAAGCTGCCAGTTTGAGAGATCAGAACAACTTGTTCAAGTTAATGAATGACCTGGAATCTGTAGCTGAATCCTCTCAGGAGGGTGGCCGTGGTGCTATAGGGTCCTCATCCAGCCCATGGCAGCCACGGCCACTGCCACTCCAGCTGTGCCAAACCAAGCAGCGCAACTTCAGCTCACTCAGAAATCGAGGAGCTGACCAATGTCCATGCTTTTACCTCTCGAAATGTCAAGACTCGTGCAGAAAGTGGGGAAATTTCCTGGAAAAAAAAAAAAACAAAACAACCAAACCCACATCCTCTTTTTCTTCTCTTTTGACTAACTGCCAGCTCCATCCCTGGACACATGCCGGTGAGCTGTGCCCGCAGCCCAGCCCTCCTCACACTGGGGCTGCTTTGCCCTTTAGCCGTAATTCCTCTCTCAATTGGAAAGAGAAGCAGATGAGTCCTTTCTACTCCAACTCAGCTTTCCTTCACCTTTCTTCACCTGCAGCATCTGGGTTGCAAACATGCTGGGCACACAGCTCTTGCCTCCCAGGGTGCTGCAGACGTGCAGGAGAGTACAAAGACATTGGTGGACTGGGTGACAGCTGTTCTCAATGAGCTGCAAAAGGATGATGGAAACATAGCTGTGGATGTCAGGCTCTGGCACAACTTGTCTAGCCAGGAAACACATTGTAAGTTTTTGTGATCCCACCTAAATTCACCTGTTCCTATCACTGTTGCTCAGATTTTACCCATAACCCAATGTATGAGCATTTTATATGCTATTAAAAAATCCCCTGGCTCCATGGATGGGGTGGTTTGCAGAGCTCACGGTGCCTGGCTCCACACTGAGGATGCTGAGGACTGGATGAGTTGTGTCAGAATTACCCCACTCCCAGCAAATAAGTCTGTTGAAATGAGCATTTCTTAAACTTCCCCAAAATGCCCTCCCCTTGGCTCTGTCTTTATGCAACCCCTTGGCTGGCAGCAGCTCAGCCCAAGCTGGAAGAGCAAGAACAGACTGCACATGGTGGGATTCTCCTCTCCACCTCTGCCTTTCCCTCCTTCTGCCAGGAGATTAATGCAATTAGGAGCTTCTTAACCATTTCCTCTCCAACATGAAAACATGTGGGCAGTGTTCACAGCCAGCTTCTACCTCCTGGGGACGGAGGATGACCAGGCAGCCCCTCTTCCAGCCTGTGCTCCCATTCAAGATGAATCAAGATGCTGATCTTGCCCAAAATTCTGTCTTTTTATTTCCCATGAGAAGAGGGGATCCAGGTCCATTTTCAACTGGCTCCTGCTTGGCTGAACCTGGGAGGACCCCTCTGTCCTCTGACATGTCTTGGCTCTCTTTGAAGCGGTCATGACCCATACTTTGAGAAACTCTGCACTTAACAGTCCTTTCTATCTCTTACTCCTTCATCTCTGCTCTGTCTCCTACAACATCCATTTTCCCTTGCTCCTCCCTCCTTCCCTGGCCAAAAAGAAATAAAAAATTGAGTGTGAATTTCAGAGCCAAAGATACTTTGGTTTTTTTTTTTTTTTCTTAAGCAGACACTGAGAAGTGAAGGAAAAACCCTTCCCATAAATTCTAGTTCCATGAAAATGGCTCCAATTGCACAGAGGGTTTGGCAAATTACAAAAGATGTGAATGTCAATTGAAGAAACTCTGGCAGTAAATATTTTTCACAACTGCTTCGTTAGCAAAGCTTTTCATTGGAAAAGCTCTTGCTCTCGAGAGCTGGGGAAGGATGACAGCTCTTTATTTCTTGATAGGCTTTAAATGGTTTACCCATAACAGAAAACTATGTCATTTATCCCTCTGTAATTAATTCATCAATAATATCTCAGCCTTAAAGACAGGAAAACTTATTTTGAACTTCATTTCTGGCACCAATCCTTGGAAAGAAAGATGCTCCATTGCTTTCCTCTCCTCAGCTCTCCTCAGTGTGTTGCAGCACCTGAATACCCAACGTATGAACCCTGAAAATACCAAAGCAGAATTTCTTCTCACTCTGCATCTCCTCCTTCTCCTCCTGATGGAAAACCAGCAGCAAAGTGGTCACACCACAGCAAAAAGCAGGAAGAGATGATTTGCCTGAGTCCAGCTGAAGTGGAAAGTGAATGTCAACCCAGCTGTGGAGTATCCAGTGCCACTAACCCATCACTGGTTGCTCACCAGTCTCCTGTTATCTACTGATTTGCTTTAGAAAAAAACACCCCAAAACATAGAAACCCTAATTCTTTGGTTTACAGCAGTGGCTGATCAACTCTTAGGCAGGAAAAAGTAACTCCCAGCCGAATTAGGATGCAAAAACCCCTCGAGGTTGTTTCCCATAGCCTCCAAACCCAGAAGGTGAATGAAAACACGGAAAGGAGCACTTAGACAAATTGCTAGGCTGGTGCTAACAATGTTAATGTTCTCCTTCTGGTTCCAAAAGCTTTGAAAATGTAAGACTTACCCCAGGGCCTCCTTGCTGATCCAGCCATGGTGTAACACTCCCAGTGTGGAGCACACAGTTGTGCAATGCCACAGCTCGAGCCGTGCGAGTCCTTTGATTTATCATCTGATGGATTTGCACAGGCCTCTGCAAAATCTCCTTCTCCAAGTGAAAAAGGTCCTTTGGAGAATGTGCTTTATTTGGGATGACTTCTCTCCAGCTCGTGCCGAGGGCTGTGTCCAAATCATGCCTTTCCAGCTGTGGTCTCTACAGGGTCCCGTCTCCTGGCTTGCTCCCTTGCCTTGGCATGGGGAAGTGCTGAGGAAAAGTTAAGGCTGAGAGACCTGGGGCTGTTTAGCCTGGAGAAGGGGACCTTATCAACACCTATAAATACCTACAGAGGATGGAGTCAGGCTTTTTTTTTCTGTAGTGCTCAGTGACAGGACAAGGGACAATGGGCACAAGCTGGAACATGGGAAGTTTCACTGAAACATGAGGAGAAACTTGTTTGGTGCTGAGGTGAGGGAGCCCTGGCCCAGGCTGCCCAGGAAGGGTGTGGAGGCTCCGTCTTGGGAGGTTTCCAAACCCACTTGGAGACATTCCTGTGCCCCCTGAGAGAGGGGAACCTGCTTTAGCAGGGGGTTGGGCTGGATGAGCTCTGCAGGGCCCTTCCAACCTCCACCATTCTGGGATTTAGTGATTCTGCACAGGAGGGTGGCTGGGGACACAGCTCCTGCAACCCTCTCCTCTCCCCTACATCGGCTTGCCACGTCCCAAGCCACCCATCGCAGCAAAACCTCTACAGCTGCTGAGTCCCAGGAGCCCATTCTTCATGCAACTCCTTTTGGGGAGTATTTTAGCCAATTCCTCTCCATCACTCAGTAATAGCAACACTCACTTCATGCTCTTTGCAGAAAGGAACTTGCAAATGAAACCCGAAGGTGAAGGGCTCCACTGCCTGCCCTGGCTGCTCCCAGCCCTGTGATTTATGCTTTGATTTGCAAATGCCTTTTTCTGCCAGGTGATCACATGGACCCTGGCCTGCACATTATTTTCACATTTGCTTTTGCTTCCTTCCCCCCGCCCCAAAATGGTTTTCATTTTTATTAAAGCAATTTATTCTTGAGGTTGCCAAAGGCTTATCAGCTTCAGCATACATTCAGACAAGTCGTGCCTGGTGATTTTGGAGGAGGGGTATGTTTGAGAGGGAAAAAAAAAATGAATGAAAGCAACTCCAAAAGGGCGGCTGAGTGGGGCTGGAGCGAGCGTGGCCGGGCTCCAGCGCCGGGATTTCGGCTCCAGGAGAGGGTGGAGGTCAGGAAAGAGACAGCCTGCCTGGAGCTGGGGAGGAGCAGAAAAGGGACAAAGGGGATGGGGAGAGATATTTACAGTCCCTTGAGCTATTTGCCATATGGCTACTGCCAATCTGGAGCTGATGGTATGCAACATGGCACCTAGAGAGGCATCTCTCCTCCCTGGAAGGTATGTTAATGAGTGTCCCATTAAGAAACTTCAAGGGAAGACAAATCCTCTTGGTTGATGAATTAATTTTCTCCCTTTGCTTGACCCGTCAGCTTGTGCTGCCAGCAACGTTCCCATTAACTTCAGTGGAGTTTGCCAACATTTGCTGAGATCCAAGAGCCATAGAAATCCACTGGAGCTTTTCCATGGATCTCAAGGAGCTTTGGGTCAAGTCTTCTGCCTGCGGGATGAGGCTCGGGGTATGTGTGTTGGCTGCCTGCTCGGAGCCTGCCAGTGAATGATGAGCTGTTGAACAATGTCTTCATCTCTGGGCAGGGCTGAGAGGGGAGACGGGGATGCTAACTGGAACCAGCCTGGAGTGAAGTCATTTGTTTCACCTCACTGTTTCCCTTCTCCTGAAGGCTCCCAGGGAGAGAAGCAGAGCTCATGGGCAGTGATGCCTCCAAAAACCTCAGGGGTCTTCCTTCACTGTGTTAAAGCTTCACAGCCCTGGAAGAGCTGCTCAGTCCTTGAGGATGTTACCCACCTCTGAACTGCAACCCACCATGGCAGACCTCCCACCTCTGCCTGCCTGCAAACGCCATGGCTCTGCTGGAAAGGGCTGTGGCAAACAGAGATGAAGCATGGCCCTCACAGAGGCTGCCCTGGCCCTTGCCAAAGAGAGTGAAATATCTCTGAGCCAACAGTTTTCGAGTGCTCCTTGCGAGGCAGCTGAACACGAGTTTTATCAGCGTATGAGAGCTTGCAAAGATAACACTTCAAAGAAAACACGCTCTAAATACACCTTTAAAAGCCTTAAAATGTAATTCCATAAATGTTTGTGTTACTTGGGCAAGAGATAAAGCCAAGTGGTGTTGCTGAATTGTAGCGGGGCTGAATACCTGCAAACTTCTCTGGTGTCCCTATCAGATTAATGGTTCACTTATTAATCTATATCTGGATATGGCAGAGCCCTTTCCTTTCTCAATAATCTTTTCCCCTCATCTCTGTGTGCAGCTGCTTTGCTGCTCTGGCAGGACCCTGCAGCAGTGCAGAGGCTGCACAAGCCCTGGTTCAATGCAGGGACCCCATGCCCACAGCTTCTCCCTGCTGCTGAAGATGAAAAGAAAAACAAGGTTGTAGACAAAGCCAGTTCTTGCTTAAGTGAGGATGCTGTTCCCACTGTCTCTGAAGTGATTGGTCTCTTTTTCTCTGCTGTTGGTGGATCAGGGCTGTGTTGTCTCCTCATCCCAAAGGACGGGCTGCAGGGGCTGTGTTTCAGCATTATAAAAATGCTGGGAGAGGTTTGTGGCATCTGAAGACGGCAGATCTGTGGGGTACAAATATCCCATTCCAGTTTTGACTCTCCTGAGCACTAAAGAAAGAAAGAAAATCAAAGAGGTAGGACTGAAGCAGTCTGTGCAAAACCCTGAGTTTAAATCCTTCCCAGCACTGCAGTCCAATGGAAGCAACTCAAACTAACACGAGTACAGAGACACTTTGCCCTGCCTGGGGCAGGAGTGAAGGAAATCCCTGGAATCTCTACTTTCTATGATATCCTCTGCTGTCACTCCAGGCAGGTGGTGACCTTACAGTGGGTCTCTGTTTACACAGGGTTGGGAATCTGGGGGGAGCCCGATGCAGTTTTCCCATTAATTTCCCTGCAGCTTGTTTAGTCCGTGTGCTGCTTATCAGGGAAGATGGCACACACTGTTTGACAGGCCATCATAACAAAGCATCACACCCACACCTTGGGAAATGTTAAACCTTGGGAGCATCAACCCCAAAAAGCTATTTTAGGAAGCAAGTCTGCACACGCTGGCACACGTGCAGCCCTCCAGCCATCTGGGATGGGAGCAGGATTTAGTTATCAGTGGAAGCTTTCTTGCCTACTCACCAAATCCATCCTTGACCCATACTCAGCAGCTTTTCTGAAGCTCAGGGTGGGGGGCTGTGGCTGGGGATCCCAATGCCCATCATCAGTGAGTGGTGGCACATGTGAGCCAGGCAAAGGGGCTGGTCTCTGAGGGGCTGCAAAGCCTCTGAAGTTTTTTTTCCCTACAAGAAGAGCGGAGCTGAGGACAGAAGTTTTCCAGCAGAGCTTGCAGCTCCCACCCATGGGCAGGTCCCACTGGCAGCACTAATGACCCAGGAGGAGAAATTGATGGGTGTGCAAAAGCAGCACAAATTGATCCAAACTCTTGCCTGGTGGAAAAAAACCCCTCATCCTAGTGTATCATTCAGTGCATTTAGTCTTAAATAATTAACATTATTCTTAAGGTACTTTCTTCTTTAAACCCCCACATGCACCTCCTGTATTCAACCTCTGCAGACCACTTTTCAATCCCTGGCATTCTCTTTCTCCCAAAACAAAACCCTCTGGATGCCAGAAAGCAAGAGTTTGAATATTTGGTTTTGCTCCAGAAATACTTCTCTCTCCCCAAGCCAAAGAAAAGGCATTTGCAAGGTTTTTTTGGTACTGCGTAGTGCAGAAAGATGCTTCGAGAAAGGGGGGTGAGGGGTGGCCCAGGCTGTGCCACGTTGCCAGGATCTTCTCCTATTAGAGCCACTCCTGCAAAGACCATAGGAAGCAGTTTTCCCTTCTAAAAACATGCACAGTGTGTAGAGAGCCTCGAGGATGATAAAGTTTGCAGGGAAGGGAACTCTACACTGCAGAGAGTGGCCTTGAAAGCCCTACGGCAGAGGGACGGACAGGGAGCTGCCCACCCGCTGGGCTGGGAGATCCAAATCAGGAGTCACAAAGATGAAGGATGGCAGAAAGAGAAACCCTGTGTTTTCTCTCCAGGAGATGTTTTCTCTCCTTTATCGAGCCCATGAGCTATCTAGGCTGTGTGTGTCTTAGCTGTCAGTGCCTGGGATGTTTAACATATTCCATTCTGCTCAGCATCTGAGGGCAAACCCAGAAAAGGCAATAGCTGCAGCAGCACCATCAGCAGCTCAGAAACTTTGGAGAGACAGGTAGTCCAGACAGCACTCATCCTTCTCCAAAAAAAGCCCTTTTGAAGCCCAATTCTGCACTTGCCCAAGGGCTGCTCTGGGTGATTGTGCTCAGGATGAGTCCCCAGCACGTGGGGCTGACAGATCAGTGCCCTGGCTTGGTAAATTCCAGTCACTAATGGTAAATAAATACTTAATCATTTGTATAATCTTTCCTAATTACCAAAGAAAAGCAACTGCTCTGAGCCCACCCAGAACTGGTGTCAAATACTCTTCTCTGTGTGGTGATTGATGCTGGGTCCCCAAAATTCAAACTGATAAGAGTGTTGTTGAGTGAATGGTGGTGGGCAGGAGAAGGCAACCTGGAGAGCACACCTAGGGCTCCATGGCTGGGAGTGTTTTCTCTGGCTGGAGCCATATTTCCACTTTTCATGCTACAAATGCTGACATGGATTGTAGAGGGCTCACAGCACTTCATTCCAAATGCAATGAGAAGAAAAGATCCTTCAAAATGCCCATCCCAGAAGCTGATGCTTCTCTTCCTTCTGGCCAGGATAACCAATGTTACTGCAAAGAAGCTACTTTGTCTTCCATTTTATCTGGCTGTTATATGCTTTTCTCCCCATCCATTGGTGCTGCCCAGGTTTTCAGTCCTCAGGGAAGATGAGGGAGATATTTCTTTAGATGTGTGACATCTCTGCAGCATGAATTGGCTCATGTTTTACAATACTCACTCTCAGGCTGCTGTGCATGCACACTAGCACTGATAATTTTTTGGCTAACAGTGGTGTTAAATCATCAAATTAAAACTGATGAAGGAGAGAGCCAGAAGATGTGATGATGATGAGGGGGAGGAATTCATAGTATCAAAAGGGGCCAGCCATCACCCAGGCAGGGCTGCTGGATTTATGTGTGTTAATTAACATTTTGATTCATTAAGCATAGCTCATTGTGTGGCTTCATTGATGAGAAGGCAATTTTGGAGCTGCTGCTAAGCAGAAGGAAGCTTTTCCAGGTCCCATCCTTCCCTTGTTTTACTGATGTAGGACAGGAGTGGCTCTTAATCTTAAATGCAAATAAAAGAGAAGCCAAAGGGAGCTTGAAGGCCCAGGCAACCTATGGACTGGCCAGAGCAAATGCACCAACAAGGCTCCCTACCTATGTCAAATTTCCTGGGGCATTGCAGAGCATTCTGAAATCTGGCATCTAGATGTCCCATACTTCATTTATCCATACAGCAAACACTGTACATCTTCTCCTGGATGACATTACATGGCATAAAGAGCTTACTGCTAAAGAGGTAGGAATGGCCACATTACTCATATGCAGCCCAGTGCTGAATCACCTGAGTCATCTTATAAGATGTCATCTGTACTTGTCATCTGTATTTTACAGCAGGAGTATTTCCAGGATGTTTTAGAGAGCATTAATATCATTTATATGTATTGCTTCTTTTATCCCTTTGCATAAAAAGCCAGGTGTATTTTTTTTGCCATGAATCCAGCCACCTGGGACATGTAAAGAGAGAAGAGTTATAGCTCAAACATGTCAGAAATCTCTAAAATGCACCTGCAACAGTTTCCTCATCCATCACTGCACTCTTCTTTTAAGCTGCAACATCCTGGGACTTCCCAAGCCTCAAAATGAGCATTCCATATCCTCTCTCCACACCCTCCTAGAAATTAATAACTACGATTGTGACCTGATCTAAATGAATCTGCTTCTGCAAGAGGTTGGACTAGATGATCTCTAAAGGTCCCTTCCAACCCCTACCATTCTATGATTAAGAAGGTGGACCAGCTTCTCCATGGGTGGAAATCAGCCCAGTCCAAGCCACCAAGCCTTGCTATCACACACCAGCAGAAGACCTGGGCCTAAAGCTCTCAACTAGAAAATATTGACCCAAGAGCCAGAGGGACATGAATGATTCTTCTTGAGGCACTTCAATACCTTCTCCTCTGGCTCTTAGAGTAGGAATTACAAGGACTTATAAACATGGAAATTAGCCTGATTAATTCTACCTGAGCATCAAGAAACAAGAGGGTCAAGATCAGAGCTTGTGTCCAGTCTGTTTTGCTCTGTACCTAGTGCACAGCTTTTTTAACTGATATTCCTTGTTCTTCAGGAAAAAGCCAGCCAAGTTGCTCTGCTGGCACACTGTACTTTTAAGAAATGCACTTGGCCTCGTGAGAATGCATCAAGATTTTGATGCTTAGCAGAAAATAAAAATATTTGCACTCAGTTCATTTCTAGAGCTGCACATAAAATGCTCCCCACCAGGGCACAACCAGGGAAAAGCCTGGAAATAAAAGATAAATGGTAAAGAGCAGTAAAATGTTTATGGCTCTGGGGGTTATGAGCGTTCAGCTTTTATTACTAAGAAAATCAATTTACTGAACTTGAGTTTACTGCAAAATCACAAAAGTGAAACCCTGGATTCATTTGGCATCCAGGGCTTTGCTGCTTCTCCCTTCCTGTTCCCTTGGGAGAGACAGGTCCTGCACATCCCCTCTCCCCACAAATCCTCATGACAGGCAAGTGACTCTCTGTGGCTGGCAGCCTACCTGGGGCTCCTTTCTAAAGAGACCAAGAGTCCAACCTGAAAAAACAAACTGGAAAAAAAAGAGGAAATAACCCATTTCCTCTGCCAGGATTTTTGGTTGTGTTTCTGGTCCCTTTGTGAGCTGAGGTTTGGGATGAGGATGTAGGATATGGCTGAGAAGAAGGGCTATTAAAAGCAGCCTGAGTGTGGAAAAACCTTCATATCACCTTCTTTGTAGGGGAGCTGGATTATTTGCTGGAAAATGGCAATTTGCATGTTCAAAATAATATTAGGATATTGTAATAATGATTCCAGTGAGCAAAATAATTAGTGCATAGAAATCACTTCAGTGTGGCTGGGAATCACTCAGTGCCACCCAGCCCACCAAAGAATCTCACATAGCCACTCCTCTATTTTCATGTCTGCAGTTTTTAAGGCAACAATCAATGCATATTTTAACAGAACTAGTGGAAAGAGTTTGGGCAAAGAGCTTCAGGCTTGCTGTCCCTTAGCAGTGGCCCAGAAGAGACCCATGGCCAGGCTGCCACCACAGTAAAACTTTGCAAATCCTTCACAGTTTGACATGTTTAAAAAAAAAAAAAAGAGAAGGCAAAATATTGAAAGAGGGTTAGATCAGCTCTGCAAATAGTCAAAGCAAATGTTTCAGGAGCAATGAGAAGGACAAAAGCTGCCGAAGCAAGCAAGTCAGCAAATAGCTGGGGATAACAGCCAATTCCTGGAAGCAGAAGCACAGCTGGGGAGAGCGTGTTTGGGGTGTGAGGGTGAAACTCCTACCTGATATTAATAGGCTTGGCCTGCTCTCCGTGCTGAAATGTGGTCAGAAACACAAGGTGCATGAGAAGGAGGGGTTGCAAAGCCTGGTGTGGTGGGCAGGCTGGGTACTGGGGGCTGAGCAGGATGGGTACCTGGGCACCACATCAGCTGGGTCCCTGCAAGCCAACACCACTGATCCTCCCAGGGTTTGCCTGAGGGACTTTCTCTTTGGGTACAGGAGACCTGGGAGCTGACACATACATGCACATTTCCTCTTTTGCCCCACAAAAGGGAGTGAAGTGCCCAGATTTTGGGGAGTGTGTGTGTGTGTGTCCAAGGTGGTCAGTTGGCAGCTCCAAGCACAGTCTCTGGCTTCACATTTTGGGGCAGGAGGGGGATGTTACAAATGAGGTGCTTGTGGAGCAAGGCTTGGCATCTCCCTGCAGAGAGCCAGCAGTGCTTGCCAGGACTGCAGATTGATGGGGCAGCCATGGGCAGAGGCATGGAAACAGTCATGGCTTTGTGCACAGTGTCCTCTCTGCCAGCTGGCCTGAGGGCTGTTGGGCTTCCTCATAACAACAGCATGTGCCAGGGACCCTGGATCCATCCTCTGCTTGGGAATACACACACTGGGAGATTTGGGCACATGCAGCACTGGCAATGATGATGGTCTAATTTTTTTAAGCCCTGTTTTGCCTGTGCAGTGACACTTCCATCCCGTGGCCAGTGGGATCCCCTGGACTTTAGAGCCATGCAGCACTAACAGCCTTTGCATTGCACTTTTTTGAGCTTAGCACAGTTTGCTTGTGTCTTTGCTAAGGGCACAGCACCCACAAGAGGGCTTGGATGGTTGCAAAGGGGATGCCATCCCTCAGTACACTCTGGCAGCATGAACATGACCCACTCCAGACACAGATGAGACTTCTTCCCATTCCCTTATACCTCAACACCCCTCCAGCAATCTCACCCCAGCTGAATTTTTCAGCTCCTGCAGCAA
The DNA here is from genome assembly GCA_013401255.1 of Urocolius indicus. Lineage (NCBI taxonomy): Eukaryota > Metazoa > Chordata > Aves > Coliiformes > Coliidae > Urocolius > Urocolius indicus. Next base: position 185,211 of record WBNH01006519.1, on the reverse strand, counting down.
ACAGCCCCTCAAGTTTTATCTATCTCACAAAAGATGGAAAGTGCTTTACAATTTTTTTCCAAGGGTTATCTGATAACCCTGTCAGGCTTAATTGTGCCAATAATCAAATTCCCTCTGGCAGGGGCAGGAGGAATCAATCCTGAGCCAGCACTGCTGACAGACCCCACCAACATGAAAGGTGTGAGCTCTCAAAGAATTCATTAAAAAGATGTGTGATGGCAAGGATTCATTTTCATTTCCTGAAAATACACCCCCAAAATGATTTCTTGGCTTGCAAGGGAGAAAACATGAGATATGGGGAGAGGCATTCAACTGCAATAAATCAGGGAAGGAGGACAGGTGGGTATGCAAGAGGACAGGCTATGCTGTCTCCACCATGGGCACTCAGCCCTCAGCATCGTGTTGTGCTCAGGATCCTGGGGACCCTTTGCCCCTCAGGGGTGACTGGAGGGAATATGGCCATGCTGGGGGCTGGGCCAACTCCTCTGAGACACAATAAAGGGGACACTGGCTTTTTTCAGCTACCTCTCCCCACTCAACAGCTCCTGATTTTGGGCCATAGTGTCCTGCTTGCTCTCCCCAGTGCAGAGCTTTGCCTATACTTTTGTCAGGATGGTTCATTATCTAAACAAAGTAGTTGCTTCTTGACATGAATTTCAGCACAAACCTGCCTGGCTTGCTCCTATTTATCCAAGAGGAACTGTCTCCATTACTTTCAATGCACTGGATGATGGATCAGTGATGGAAACCTACAACTACTCCCTGACTCTCTTTACTGGGATGTCCAGAACCCTTTTCCCCAGTGTAGAAGCACAAATCACCCATAAAGCCATCACAATCTGATCCCCTGGGGATCTGCTGTCAAGCAGACTCACAGAGCTGGGGGAACCATGGGGCTGCTCCTTTCCAGGGATCACATTGTGCTCCAGAGACTTTGCTGTGATGCTGCCTGTGTGACTAGGCTTAGAAAGACACAACTGGAAGTTAGATTTTAAAGCAGTATTGGTCTTGCCTAGGAAAATCCACAGCCCCTTGAATTTTTCTCTGCAGTGGATTTATTTTGCAACAAAACAGACTCCCCTCTCAGAAAAAACCCTGATGAAATGACACAGATGAACAGGATTTAAGTCATAAAGGTGATATGTTTTTCACCCCTTGACTGACTTTTGATTGGCACTACTGGCAACAGAAAAAGCACATTTGAAAAATAACCTTTTTCTCTCAACCTGAGGCTGTTTTCCCCGGAGAGGTTCAGGTTCCTCCCCATGAACTTTTCCCTCTCTACAAAACCAAACCTTGCTTCTCCTGAGTGACAACTCTCTGTGTCTTTGCTTACAGCCAACACAGTCTGAGAGGTAACACTGATCCTGAGCCAGGATCCAGCACCACTTGGATGATTCTTCCAGGGATGCAGATGCAGGTTCCCTGGGCAGGAACCCACAGCTCCTAATCTTCTTTAGTTCTAGATTAGTTCTTCCTAATCTCCAGTGCAAACCTCCCTGGCACAACTCAAGTCTGTTTCCTCTTGTTCTGTCACTCTTTACTTGGGAGAAGAGAGCAACCCTCACCTCACTACAACCCCCTGTCAGGTAGTTGTAGAGAGTGATCTTATGTCCCCTCAGCCTCCTCTTATCCAGAGTAAACAGCCTCAATTCCTTCAGTCATTCCTCATCAGACTTCTCCAGACCCTTCCCCACTTCCCTTGCCCATCTCTGTACATTCTGCAGCACCTCAGTGTCCCTATTGTGAGGGGCAAAAATTGAACACAGCACTCGAGGTGCAGCCTCATCAGAGCTGAGAACAGAGGGACGATTGCTGCCCTGATCCTGCTGGCCACACTATTGCTGATACAATCCAGGATGCCATTGGTCTTCTTGACCACCTGGGCACACTGCTGGCTCAGGTTCAGCTGCTATGGATCAACACCCTCAGGTCCTTGCCCTTTGAACAGCTTTCCAGCCCCTCTATCCCAGGCTGGAGCATTACCTAGGGTGGTTTTGCTTTCCAAGCCAACAAGGATTCCACAATTAACATCCTTACTAATCAACCTTTCAAGGTACTGATTTCCAGAAAGAAAATAATAGATTATAAGCAGATTGTTTAATAGGCATCCTCAGCATAAACCAAAGCCACCAGCTACTCTCTGTCCCCTCAACCCATGATGATAAACCATAATACCACCAATAACCATAACAACACCAAGCTGACTCTATTTTCTTCCCATACAACTATCACAGAAGGACTGTCAGACTGACCTCATTTCCTATGAGGTGGGAGAGCCCTGCTGATGCAGCTGACATTAAATATGGGAAATGACTGCCACCTCCAGCCCTCGGCCTGCTACTGGAGCCAGCAGCTCCCAGCCCTCCTTGGGGAACCTCGAAACTTGTTTTACCGCTTGCTTGTCCTGAAGATATAAACAGTGGGGCTGGAAGAGCAGAAACACGAGATGGCAATTAGCCCAGAGCTATTAGCTGTGCCTGAATATCATATACTCCAAGCTTCCTTGATCCACTGGAATTTATATGACTGTTAATGGGGACTGTAAATTGCTGTCAGCAGGGATAAACTGGATCCATGTTTTTTTGGAGAGGTGGGGGGATGGGGGGAGTGGGGAGGAAGAGAGGAAGGTGCCCTGAGATGGACACGAGAAGCTGTACAACAGCTTTAAGGCACTGCTGTCTGCTGGCATGTAACAGATAATAAAAATATGGTTTAATTTAGAATGTAAGGATATGGTGTCAAAATAAAATGTCTCAGGGACAAGAAGGGAACATAAAAAAGTCATAGCCCATGCTGTGAGCATCAGCTGCACATCATAAAGATACATTAATGGCAGATTTCTTTAAAAGAAATTTTCATACTTGGGAGTTTTATGAGAAATAAGAGTTTAAAATATTAAAAGCAGAGATTTTATGATCAGAGTGGAAAAAAAAGCTATTCAGATGAAGAACAATCAGAGCACAGAAATAAAGTGCTGGTACCTTTGGTGACAGTGATCCTGCCATGCTGAGTCAGATTCTGCCTCTACCCACCCTGCATCCACGGATGCCACTGGAAGCCTTTGTTAATAGGGAGCAGAATCAGGCCCAGAGATCAAAGATACAGGCACATAGTAATGTCATATTTTAAAACAACAGGCAAGGAAAGCTTCTTAAACCAGACCCACTTGTGTGCCCATGGTCAAAAATAAAGTCAATGAAAGAAATGATGCTTTGCTGCCAGATTCAAATGTTAGAGACGAGAGCAATTAATGTGAGTGCAGATCATTCCTGTTTGATTTTAGGCTTGGAAAAACATCCTAGGAAGAGCTCACAGCATCAGAAACCTTTGCAGAGCTGACGGCCTAAAGCCACAGAATAAACACCTCTGAGCCTGTGGCTGGTGTTCTGTGTTCATCTGGGCTCAGGAGTAACAGAGACATTCATGAGTTCATTTGTATCAGGGGGAAAAAAAGGCATTTTAACTCAATGATTAAAATATCCTTTCCTATTGTTCCACTTCTCTGTCAGCCACTGGGAAGAACAACCCAACATTTCCTTCCCCTGTCCTACTGCTGACCTGCAGGTTTCACAGGAAAGCTCCCAAAACTGGGTATTTCTAGAACCTGATTTCCCATACACAACCATCAGCTGCTGATGGTCACTGCCTGCAGGGATATATCCCACTGACATTGACATCCAGGAGTCCTGAATGGAACTGGGGTACCGCCATGCTCCTGAGTCTCCTTGTGATCATTTACTGATTTAATACTTGTCTTCCCAGATCTTTACCTGCACCTCTTCTGATTCCTTAAAGGTGAAGAGATTTTGCTGCAGAGCAGTAGAGTTGAACAGGATGGGCATGACTTGCACAGACTGTGTTTGGCGGATGCTGCCTGTCCAGCCCCAGTTGCACACAAAAGACCATGTAATGAGAGTTTGGCAGCAAAGTCAGCTGCCAGCAGATCCCCAGGCTGGAAGTTACAGCTCGAGAGAAAGACAGACTGAAATTTCATCCAAATCTATTAGGAAGACATCTTTTTTTTCCCCCCAAATGTAACCCCAAATTTTCAGCATCTTGGACATCATGAGTATTAATGCAGGGTACAGTATGCTGGTGTAGTGTCACTACCCTCTGTGCCCATCAGCAAACTTTTGTCACTCACTGGAAGACATCCCTCTCTCCCTCCCTGGATATAAAACTTGTACTCAATCCAGTTGTGCAAAAATGTTAACTGTCTAATATTGCTCTATTAATTTTTAGGAAGAATGATCTCAAAATAAACCAACTCCCTGGTCTCCTGATGCCACAACAGCATCCCCAGAAAGCATTTTCATCTCTATGAGGTTGAAGTTGTCATCTCTCTGCCCCACGGTCCATAAACAGTGGCTACCATCCGTGGGCTGCTCAGACCCTTGTGTGGTCCATTATATTTTATGCTGGTTTCCTAAACATTCACAGTTAAATAAACGATGATAACACTTCATAAACATTTTTCTAACATGGGGAATGTTTGACATGAATTTCAGCTATTTTAAAACTAATAAACAATTGTCAATCGGATGTTGGAGACTAAGCAGAAGCCACAACTGTTCTTATGGAACATCAAAGGCATCATAAATAGCTGATTTTCTCTCTTTGGGTTTTTTTTTTTTTTCAAGTCAGGCTTTTGTACTTTTGCATATGAGCCTCTGTCAGCGTGGAGGGATGGGTGCTGGGGTTGTGTGTTATTGTCTGCCATGCTTCAGGTTTCAAGCCAGAAATAAGAGATGTTACACTCCATGGGATCAGACTGCACTGAAGAAACCTCCTGATATTTGGGAAGAAAAGTCAAGCAGACACCGGGCTCCTACACTGCCTGCTCCAGACTTTTCTCCCAGGTGAAAGGCACCTTGCTGAGCTGTTTCCGGGCTCTCTCTCCCTGCCATCCCTCCTGGGATAAGTGTGTCCCACAGCCCTGCCCAATCCCTGCTGGCATGAAGTCAGGCAGCCTAGGGCTGAAGAGCTGTTGGGACATGGCTCACTGGGCAGCCATGCAGCAAGTCTGGCCCAACTTACAGGGAAGTGGTAGTGGCCCAAAGGGTGCAACCTCATTCCTGCACCAGCTCCCTCACAGCACTGCACCTCTGCCAGCAAGAGTAGGGTAGAGGATCAATGGCATCGTAATGGCCTCACAACCCTCCCCCCAAAGAGCATCTCCAGAGGACTTTGCATTACTGCAATATCAGAGCTTTTGGGGCTGTGCCAGCAGGCAGGGATGGCAGCATAGGACCAGGGCTCCATGGCCACCCTGAGCACTCACCGCTCATCCCCGGCATGGGATCAGCTCTTTGATCATACCCTGCTGGGTGGGAAGGGGAGACAGCTCAGAAACATATCTGTCAAGAGAAATACAGTGTCAATGGAATATTATTTTTTTTGAGGAGTGCCCTGGAAAAAAAAAAGCAGCTAATTTAGAACAACAGCTCATTTAGTAAAAGATAGTCTGTCTCCTTTAATCTGTTGTTCATGACATCTCAACCAGTTAAAGCTTTCCCAGCCTGACAACAAGAGCTTGTGAGCTTCAGAGAGGAAACTACCACTGCTTAATATTTATCTCTGGACACATACATCAGGAAAGAGTCACCATCAGGAGCAGAGCTATCAGGCCTGTGCTCATCTCTCCCGTGCCATGAAGGATGTGCGATTCCAGGCGAGATGAAAGTTGTTCCTCTGTTTGGGATGATGAATGGTGGCCGGTGTAGGGGGAGGACTGCTGGGGTAATCACACTTCTTTGTAAAACTAGAGACTTTTGGAAATGAATTGAAGGGAAAGTTGTAAAGTCTCAGGGCCAGATGCATGAAAAGCTCCGGGTTTTGTCATGACACAAGACAGAAGCACGGGGGAAGTTCTGTAAAGCCACCCAGGAGGCTCACAAGGGTTTGGGATGCTCTCGCCAAGCTGCTATGGAGCCAGAAGTCCCCAGTATTGGACTGTTCCTATGTCCTGAACAGCTCTGCCTTCCTGGAGCATCTCTGCTCTTACAAACCCTCACTCAATAAACCCCCAGAGGTCCATAAAATAAAAAGCCAAGAGAGTATGAAGCTGTTGAGCAGATCTCTCACCCTGCCTCAGCGCTTTCTGCAGGCTCCCAGGTGTGGTTCCTGGGGAAACCACAGCAGGGACCAGCCACAGCCAGCTTGATATTGCTCTGCTCCATCCAGCAAAATCCTATCTAAATTCACACCTCAGGCTTTGCTTTAGTCCCTTCTGTCCTGAGATGTCACTTCTTGCCAGAACAGCCGTGCCTCTCACAGCCCTGCTGCTGTCATCCGCCTGCGTTGGAGCTGTGGGAAGGCTTCGGGCTGCCCCTTCACCCCTCCTGCCTCAGCTCCCTGGGATGGGGACAGCACCCAGTTTTTCCCATTGGCAGGAAAAAGCTGGTGAGCCCCACTGGAGCCAGTCTGGCTGCTTTTGGCTGTGCTGGGCGCTGGGGCAGATAAGTAAACACTTGCAGCTCTGGCATAAATTACTTTAGTCCTTGACAGCAGGACACTGACCAGGGTCGCCTGATAAGGGAGGGAAAGCCTTGCATGTCTCTCAGTCCCACTCAGATATTTCACAATAAATGTCACTGGGAAAGAATAGACACTTCTGTACCCATTAGGCAGCTGCATGTTCCTGTCACCTTGAGAAGAAGGGACGCATTGTCAGAGCTGTCGGAGCAGGCAGGAACCAGCTGTTAATCTGCTCTGACATCCTTTTTCACAGAGCAAGTGTGAACGGGGCGTTGCAAAAAGCCAGTGGAGAGGTGATTAAAAATAGGTCCTCAGTGAACACACAACGGGGTCCATCCCTGCAGTGGGGAGTGTCAGCCAGAGGACCAGGACACGTCCTGGTTTCAGGTCTGTCACTCTGCAGTCCCTTTCTGCCTGTGCCTCCCTTTCCCCTCTGCAGGGGTCACATCTCTTTTAGTACTGCTGGTGACTGAAGTACATAAAGCTTTGAAAGAACTGTGTTCATCCAGGTTCTTCTTCAGGGCTGAGCGTTTTGGACTAAGGCTGGTTGCTCAAGCCCAGGTGGCACAGTTGCAAAGTTGTCAAGAGGTGAGTGGGATGGACCAACACTGCTTCATCTGAATGGGTGCTGGCAGATGTAACTGATAGCAGCCATTGCCACCAGCTCCAAGTGGACACCCTACTCCTCTGCTGGATATCATCCATGGAAACCTGCCTGTGCCTTCAGCATCAGTGCTCAGCTCCCTCCACCACCCTGGCTGAGGGGCTGCTGCTCCTTACAGGCCCTCCTACAAGGCAGCTTTCATTACAGGGGCTGCCCACACTGATGTAAGTGGTGTGGTACAGAGATGCTGGTAAAGGGCAGTAAAAAGTGCCTGATGGACAGTTCCAAACTGAAGCTGCTGATGTGTCCACCTAGGACAGGACCTGGGAATCACTGAAGCTCCGTTGCAGGCAGGAGAGAGACCCAGAGCCTGGACAGGCAGCAGTGTGCCTGCTCTTCCACAGGTGCCCAGGAGAAAGTGAGGATGAAGATGCATTACATGCTCATTTTAGTCTCTGAATCATTTCACAACTGAAGGATCACTACCTCCATATCCTCTCCTTTTCTTTGTGACATTATTGACCAATGTACAGATTTCTGTTGTGGAAATAGGTTTGATTTTTGCCTTGATAGGTGGGATCACTGCAAGTCCATTCCTGGTCTTGTAGCTTCTTGCTTACAGTGAGACTTTGCTGGCCCAGCTTTCACTCCTTGTAAATCATCTGCATGCACTCCCTGCCAGATCCTTCATCTACTCTTGGATCTTTGTGTCCTGCAGATCTTCAGGGCTTTACTACACAGTCTTTTAGCTATAGAACCCTTTTATTATTTAAGATATTAGGAAATCTTGAGTGGAAGACATCTGCATAGTGTCTAATGCATTTAGGATACTCATTAAAGAGATATCTCCCCCTCCTATCTCATACTTGATCTCTGGAGGAGGATGATGGTTGCTGTGGCCTCAGGCTGCCACGTTATGGCACAGGATGATGGTTGCTGTGGCCTCAGGCTGCCCTGCTATGGCACAGGCTGTACCCCCCCAAGCCCCAAACAACCCTGGGGACCTGGCCTTGGCTCCTGCCTGGCAGGACAAGTCTGGCCAGCTCTGTGAGCTGAAAACTCCCTTGCAACCCTGTGTTCAAGATTTGATTTTGCTCTACTGTTTAGCCTTTTAATGTGGTTCTGCTTATTTTTACAGGTTTCCCAATCTGCCCCCTCCCCAGATTGTTTATATTTTTGGAAAGCCTTCTGTTTAGTGCCTGTAATACCCCTGACGTCCTTTAGCTGCAGCAGTCATCCCTTCCCCGATCCTCTGCTGAGCCTTAACTGGGATTTATTTCAATACTAATCTCTCAAACTGTTTATCAAACCACCTCTCCATTTATCTGCAAAAGATTTTTTTTCTTTAAGTTATAAAATTTCAATCAAAATTCCTTTGGGCATTTTGCATTCCCCTTCTGATCATCTCCAAATCCTATTTGTTCTCAGTGTGACCGCCCTGGCTCGCAGCCCAGGCTCAGCCAGCTCCTCCAACTGCCCCCCTGCCCTTGCAACCTCCCACCTCCAGACAAGGAGACTTCTAGAGTTGCTCTGCTGAAACCATTCCTTTCCTTTTCACCTTCAGACTCCAGACACTAGCAAAGGCTTCCCCATCAACGGGGCTGAGTTTGCCTTGTTGTTTCATCCCCTCGCACCTAGTTCCAAGCCTGTAACATGCTAAATAATTCCTCTTCCACCTTGGTGTTTACATTCTTCAGATACTTTCCTCTGCTTTTCATGTCCCGACTCTTTTGGCCCTTTACTGGGTTATACCCAGCTCCTTTCATCTTGGCCCTGCAGAGCAGCCTCCTGTCCCTCGCTCCCTCCAGCCCACCCAGCTCAGCAGCAGCAGCACTAGCCAGGCTGCTCTCTTCCCCAAAAAAGACTCATCCACTCATTCCAGCCTTTCCAGGATGAGGTTGATCCACAGGATGAGCTTGTTCCCTGTGATTCAACAGCTTTCCCAGACAGCTCTTGTTGTAAATCAGGTGTAGGTTGGACCAGGCAGCATTTTATACCCGTTTCTCACTCCACAGGCAATACAACTGTCTAAAATCCTGATTTGAGCAGCAGCCCATGAGCGCACGTGACCCTCCCAGACCTGACTGCTCTACCCTATTTCCCATACCACCACCACAGCTTTTCCTAGTGCCCAGGGTAATTTTGGCCAGAGAAGAGAACAGAAAATGTTTCACCTCTGGAATAAAAAACCCAGAACAACCGCATCTGGCATTCAGCCCTTCAAACAGCTTTTGGGTTCTATTTAAAGGAGACGGAAAACCCTTTAATGGTCTGCATCCCTGATAATGGCACATCAGGGGTTCAGATCCTTCTGAGGTTTTTACCCTTGATGCCATTTGGTTATATATTTACTATAGCAAAGAAATGACACATCACTAATTGGAATAATACTGCAGTGTGGAGAAGAAAACCGCCTTCTGAGTTTAATACACACAATTTCCCCCAAAACACAGCTCCTGACTGAAGTTAGCCAAACCAAACAGTCCACCTTCTGTATGCAGAACACTTCAAAGAGAAAATTAAAAAGGACAAAAGCGATATGAGAGGATGAGGAATCCCAGAGGGTCCTTATCAGGCTCCTTTTCAGTGGATGTTCCCATGTTTTAGTGGGAAAAGAGTGGGGGGGGGGGAAAAAAGCAACAACAACAAAAAAGACCCGGGAGTGTGAGTCTCTGTGGCTGATAGAGGATTTTCCTCTGGCTAGACATAGAGTCTTTAAAAAAGCTGCGGCAGAGTGTGGGATCATTAAACACCTTCAGATTCCTTCCCCGCTGCCAATCACGGCATCAGCAACCGCCCTCTCCACGGCGTCTGCTGATCCCACTTTGAAAACCTCCCCATTTATCACTGCTGGGACAGATCCTGCTGAGACCGCTGGAGCCTGCTGCTTGTCAACAGGGCACCTTATCTTCTCCAAACATTTACTTAACCCTTTGTCTGGCAGGCCAGGAACAATGGGAGCCCGGCTGCAGCCCCGCACCAGGGATCCCAATTCCAGCCCTTCCTCACGCAGACGCTGCCGGTCCCGGTGCCAGTCCCTGCCTGGTCACGGGCACCGGTGGGGGGCTGAGACACAGGAGGATGCTGCAGACCACCATAACACCAGCCTCCACCTTCATATAAGAGGTCTTTTGCAACATGGTAGGACAGGGAATTATTTTTTCAAGGGTTTTCTACCAGGGAGAGACATACCAGGAGCTTTTCTAGCTCTAAGCAGGTAATGAAATACATCATCAGTCATTCAGATAGTCTCCTAAAACCAAATACACCAGCCCTGGGTTGGTGCAACTCCACTGGAGGGAAGACCTTCACCATCAGGAGATGCAGCTCTTGCTGTGCACTACTCTAAAGATAACTTCAATTTCCTCTACACTCATTGTCAGTGTGAGAAGAAGATTTCAGATGTGTCTTCCTTGAACAACTTATCCCAGAACAGGCTTTCTTATGAGAGCTGGCTTTTTGGAGAACTTTCCTATGATGCAGCATGTGAACCAGAGTTACACGTTCCCAGTGGAGACGGGTCAGATGCTTGCAACAGGAAAATTGAGATCTCAACTTTTGATGCAACAGGAGAGAAACCCATGGGCCAGATCCTGGTCCCAGCAGCACAAAGCCTCCGATGTGCACCCAGCCCTCCTGTACCATCATTTAAAAGTCAAATGGCAGGGATGAGTTAGCCACTGCCAGGAGGGATGGCCATGAGGCCATAGATGAGAAAGTCTGGCATTTTTGAGTGTGAACAATCTCGGGGCTACACATCCTTCCTTTGTAACAAGCTCTTAGCAGCACCACAGCAGCTGACTTGGTACAGAAGTACAGCAATACCTAAGGATAAAAACCCATAAGGACATAGAGATGAGCTCTCACAGCCCAGTTCTCCCCTTGTGAGCAACCTGCAGCAGCCTGGCTCAGCAGCTGCCCTGAGGACAGTAACAAATGGCTGTGTTTCTGAAGCAGAGGTTTCAGTCTTTGTGTTGTTGTGTTAATGCTTTGTGCTGTTATCTGTGACAAGAGCCGGGAGTTCACATCTTTATCTAGGAATAAAGACTCACAGATCATGGCAGTGTTTGATGCTATGACAGCCTTGGGAAATCTGGAATATAGTTAGCAACAAGCAGCCCTCCAGCCCAACTGTAGTGGCAAACTGATGTTCCTTTCTTATTCCCAGTCTGGATTACTAGATTCTCTGAAGTGTTCTAATTAACTGTCCTTCATGCACTTGCTTAGTGAGTTGGGACTGAGCTTGCTACACACTTAGGTGCTGCTTAATACTTCAGCAAGTCACACTATCCAAGTGATCTCTCCAAGCTACTTAGAGTGAATATAGGAAAGGATAAACAAGAAATCGTATACATCTTATATTCATACTGTCATCCAGTTACATAATTAAGCCCTGGAGACAGTTTCTTGCGTTCTTAGCTCACATGCAACCTAATGAAGCTTCGGACCCTTTCTAAGGGGAGAGGTTATTTATTCTTCAGCAGTGAGTATTTATATAGAGTGTTACTGCTGGCCAATGACTCAAGCTGAATTTGTGTGATGTTTGGCAGGCCAGCGTGGCCTTGTGGACATCACACTATTGTTGATGAGATGCAGGCATGGACCTTCAGTAAAGGAAGGGATTCCTTCAAATATAGCTTAGGATGCATCTGTGAAATCTGCATTCTCCCAGCCCGTGGGAACAAGGGAAGAACAAGAGTGACCTTACCAGCTACTCCAAAGCAAATTGAGCTTGGATACCTAAAGGTCATCCCCTAACCAGTCAGTAAGAAATGGAAACATGAACAAAGTGTGCAGAAATCTTCGGGACTTGATCTCCTCACGGGCACCAGCACTTACTCTTCAAGCACTGATTACAGCACTGCAGAGCCCTGGATGGAGTTTGACTGTGTCCTGAGTTTAAGCAAGTGCTTAAGTTAGGCTAAATTTCACTGAACTCAAAGAAAAGCCTGCAGTGGGACTTATATGGGAGAATATGCATTGACCTTCTTCCAGTGAGACCTAAGTTCCTCTACATAAAGAGGATCTCTTTTCAGAGCTATGCAGCTACTTAGAAAGCTAAGTTGTTGGTCTTAGATCCATAGGAGATGCTTCCATGTTACTTTCCATCTGTTTTTTGGACAGTGGAACTTGCTCCAAGCACTGACTTATTTTTTCCAATGACCTATGACCAAGAGCATTTGGTTTCTTCAGTGCCTCTCCATTTCACATCTCCTTGCCCCCCATCTGTAGGCTTGTGTTGTGATTTTGGACAGGGAATGCACAACCTTTCTACTGACAAATTAGAGACAAGATTCTCTTGTCTTATGTCATGTTTTCCCAAGAAGAGCTACAGAAAGGTGACATATATTTAACCAACATACCTTGAACTATAGAGGACATTGCTGTGAAACTCATGGCTCCCACTTCCTCATGTTTTTGTTGAGAAAGACTCCCTGAGATTGCCAGACATCTGATGTATTTCACTGTGAGTGAAGATAGTTCTTCTGGCACGGAGCAAGCAACCTTTTGTTTTTACAGAGCGTTGCTGGACTGACTGGTGAAGTGGCTGTCACCCTGCAATGATGTGCCTTCCCCAAGTGAAGTGACATTCCTGTACCCTTGGCAGCAGAAGACACATTTGCCCCTGCAGTAGAAGCATTGGGAGGAAAGCCCCCACATGCTTTGGCAAGGCCAGATGGGCACCTGGCAAAGATCACTCAACACCACCTCCCCTTGCTCCGTCCCATGTTGCCTCCACCACGGAGGGAGCCTGCAAGCATGCTTCTCTAATCCCCACAAGGAAAAATGGAGTTACATCAATCTTAAGGGAAGAGAAAGACATCACTTTCCAGCTGGAAGAATTACAGTATCTCCTGTCTGATTTTGGACAGAGTAGGTAAGCCACAGTCCCAGCAAAACAGCACAAACAGGGTTGAATAGCCATGATGCACAACATGAGCAGGAGGGATTAGACATCCTGAAGACAATGAAACTGCTGTTACACACTGAGTTATCACACAGTGGTCCCATGGGTGCAAAGAAGATTTTAACAGCAGCAATTAAAGGTGGGGTTTTCATTTCCCTACCCCAGCACATCATCTGCCAAATGCAGACATTTAGTGAACACTCAGACCTTTGCTGCTGATCAGCAGATACTGCAGTAGCTTGCTTAGGTGTCATGATTCAGCCTCACATCTGAGTAAAGATAAGGAAAATCCCTTTGGGATCATGAGAAGTACTCACAGGATTTTTGGAGTGTGTATGTCAAAGCTGTAGGTCCATGCTGAGCTCTCCTGACCTTCCCTTGAGCTGACTCTGCTGGAGCAACCTGCTTGCACAGAGACCAAAATGTTACTGGGTACGTGATGGTTGACAGGTAAACTTTGATTTCTCCAGAGGAAATATTGAGACAACTAGACTGAAAATGCCTTCTTGTGTTCCTCTTCCAGGCACTGAACAGAATAAGGTATTTTTTCCCCCCACCTGATCTATTTTTAACTTAAAAAAGAAAGATGACTACCAGAAGAAAAAAGCGATAGTATTGAGTGGCTTTTTCTGCAGTTTATATCTCATCTTTAGACTCTCATTTCAAAGTATCTGTACCAAGACCATCCAACTGAAAACTGGTTTTGAGTCTCCCTCTTCAGACTCCCCCTTTGCCCCAGGCTTACACAGAGCAGCAAGCTGTTCTCATGGCACCAATGCCAGGTAAGAAGCCAAGTGTTGGATCCAAGACATTAATGGAGTTGAAGAAGAGACATTAAGCCTATGAAACATCAGTTGGGCACCGTGGGACTTTTCCAACCAGTAATTAACTGTCTGTCAAAGACCAGATGCAGTAGGTTACTACCCATGAGTGCTGGCCTCCTCATTATCTTCTACCTGGCCATTAACTAGACTTGGAGAACTAATGAGAGCCCTCTGATTAAGTTTTACCAACCAAAAAAACCCCACATTATGAACTTCATTTAATGGAAGGTGATTATGAAGCAAGAGGAAACAAAATGAGATACCTACAGCTGTCATCAGAAGCCATGGGAAGGGTTAGAATGGAAATAACTCCTTGAAAGTATTCAGCTGTTATTCACAACAAAGCTGGTTTTCAGATAATAAAGCAGCCAAGACTGTCTGCTTTGCCCCAGTAATCCCACATACAATTAGCTGCAGGTGAAGCTGAGTAAATAGACTACTCTGGGCCATATCCTACCAAACTTGAGCCCAGAAACCCTGTAAGTGGCACATCCTCATCAGTAGTTTGGGAACAGGAGCAGAGAGGTCTCAGACTCAATCCTCATTGGGGGAGGAAGAGGATTTCGCACCTTTTCACTGATGGATGGAGCACCTCTGGCAGAATCCAGGATTATTTCAGACCCTGAAGCTGCATCCCTGTACCATTTAACACAGATGGTGTCTGCAGGCAGCAGCAGGTCCATGGCTCTCCCTTCTCCCAAGCTTGCTTAGACTTTGAGCCTCAGTTGCTGCACACAAGAAGAGCAGCACCTACTCACGGGGTGGGGGGGGTAAAGGCTGCATCATCAAGGGGAGATGCTGCTCACCTGAGATCAGCAGCATCTTCACCTTCCTTCTCTACCAACGCTTTGAGAAACCCCATAACCTCCTTTATATAGCCCAGTCCCTCCTCCTCAGCTGCAGAACATCCTTCTTGCTCCTAAAGAGGTACTATGTGGATCTGTGCCATCCTCATTGAAACAGGCTTTGTTAGGGGGAAGATGATCACAAAGGAAAGCCTTGATCAGTAGATGTTCGATATGCTACAGCTGGGAGTGGAGGGAGGTAATTCCCACCTCCCATTTGGGCCACACAGCATCGTGTCACAGAGCTACTTCTGCTCCATGTAGGGAATGAATATTTTATGCACACTGAGTCATTTTTCTTTCATTGTCACTTGTATGAAGTGGCTCTGATCTGCAGAGAATTTACCTGGAAGAGGATAAGAAGATATTTCAAGTTGCCTCACTTTCATGTGTTTAACATTTTTTCCAGATACTCTTCCCAGTCCTTGCTCATGTTGTTCTTCTACCTGTCATAGCCTTCTTGTAGGCACAATGTTGTTATCTACTACTTTAATCCTAAACCAGTGAGGGAGTGCTACATGGAAAAAAAAATAATGGGAAATAGGCTTGGCAAATGGAGTTAAGGAGAGATAGGAAGGAGCCAGGGTCTGTCAGCTCCCTGGGGCCCTGTAGGATGCCTGCAAAGGACAGACAGCATTTCCCCAGTATCAGACCAGGCCAAACACATTTCTTGATAAACTAATTAAGCAAATGTGTTGAAACAATGTGAGAGTGCCTGGGTGCTTGCTCTTCTGTGTGAGCTGGCTGGGGCTGATCCCAGGGCAGGAGGCAGCCCTGGGGCTGGTTTGGAGTGGCAGTAGGAGGGTAAAGCATCCTTCCTGGGAGAAGGGAGCAAATAAAGTGCAATTTGACAGTTGGTTGTGATCAAGGTGCCTGTTGTCATTGCTCAGTGGGGAATCTCCTGTACCTGCTTGAGAGAAGCTCAGTGGATGTCCATCTCTAGGGTCATTGTCTCAGTGACTTGAATGAGTAAGGATCACTTTATGGGGTTTGCCAAAACCAAAATGGGGATGCCCAGGGGGGCAGTGGTATGCCCCTGTCACTGTTAGCTGGGGTAACACATGGGAACAGCTGTGTGCTGAGGGCTCAGCCCCAGGGCAATGCAACCAACCCATGAGGGAGACAAGACATTTTGGGAGACAGATAGGTGAATAAGGGCTACCAGCCTGGATCAGTTGACCGTTGCTACTGGGAGTACAGGGGGATGTGGTGAGGTGAGCTTTGGAAAATAGCTCTGAGTCAAACCAGCTGCAGGCATTGTTTAGTTACAGAACTGGTCTGCTGGGGTTGCTGGTGACAGTGAAGAGGAAGATGGTAGTGGTACCCTGGAGAGGAAGGAAGCCCAGGACATCAATCATCTGCTTTATGGTGTGAACTGGGAGGCAGCTGCCCTGGGGCACCCTGAGCTTGTGCCTGTGCTCATCAGTTCAATGGCCTGCATACAGCCCACCTCCTCCTTAACTCATGCTAGAACATGAAGCATTTGTGCCTTTAGATCTTCCCTTTCTTCATCCACACAAGAAGCACCATGCAGTTCAGCATCATGTCCCAGACATTTTGCCCCTTTACATTTTTCCTGCAGCCAGAAATCAGGAGCAGATTCTCCAGAGAGTGGTGCCAGGGCTGTGGAAGCAGTGGTTCCTCTCTAACCAGGCTTGGGGACTCCGTTCCTCCACTCCCCTGGGGCCAGAACCCCAGATGCAGAAATAAGAAACCTTCCCATCCCACGTACTTGCTCACAGGATGAAAGATTACATCCTACCCTTCCTTCTCCTCCCTCTCTGTCCTCCGCTGCTTCTCCAGTGTGACGTCGGCTTGTGCGTATCCTGAGCAGCGTTTGCTGAGACACGACAACCTGGACTTGACCCCTGGGGTTCTGGCTCCACTGAGTCTTCCTGGCTGTTTAGGGCAGCAGGAACCTCTGTCAGCACTGGTGATGGATGGCTTCAGTGGGAGAGAGGCCTACAGACAAAAAGTCTCACAAACACAGCGACAGGCAAAAACAAAATAGACCCCAAGCAGCAGCAGGAGCAGCTTGCTATGAGCAGAGCTCCTGGTTCACAGCCACAAAGAGCTGTCCATCCTCAGGGCTGCTTGCTTGTCACCATCTTTTCCACAGCCCATGCTGTAGATGGAAATTTGACTAGGCATAGGTTGGCTTTCAGGTTTTCCCACTCTCCATCTTAACCATCAGCTGCAGATAAAGCAACTAACAGAAAGCATTTCTGTGGTGTGTCAAGAAACAGAGATGTGGGCTTTCCAGGTGGAGGGAGTGTCACCAGAGACACAATAACAGCCTGAGGCCATGTCTCTATGCACAACTTTGCTTCCAGGAAAGTAGATGGTCCACAATGGTACCTTTAACTAAATGTTGTCACCAGTCTGCTTGATCAGATGACTTCATTACATTGCGTAGAGTTAGGACAACTTCTGGACCTTCAACACCTCCTTGGGACCATATTACCTGTAAGGTGTTACCAAACTAGAGGTTCTTCAGCATCCCTGCCCAGCACCCACCTCTCACTGCTGCTGGTACCCTGGATTGGGGTGGGAGCTCACACTGTAAGAATCCCTGGTGAGATGCATCCTGGAGACTGATCTCAGAGACATCAGCCTCTTGACTCCTCTGTGTTGTCTGGGCAGGCAGTGTGGCCAGAAGAGGAAATGAGGGCAGAGAAGTGAGGATTTGACCTTGTGTTTCTGCCTCCTTTTCCAGATTAAGCCCTTTCCTTATGAGAGATACACACCCTGCAGTCCAAATATTAGCTGAGTTTCCATCTCAGTCAATGCCATGATCAGCAAATTTAATCCCAGCATGCTTTTGCACTCACTCTCTATTTCATGACATTTTAACACTGAAACTCAATTCCATTTTAATACTAGTCTTCCATTTGCATATCCAGCAGAGAAGGCAAAGTCACATGAAGGACCAGTGACCTGCAAGAGCTGGACTGGGATGGACCTGCCTGGACAAGTTCCTGTGTGACCTGATCTAGATGGGACCTGCTTCTGCCGGGAAGTTGGACTGGATGATCTCTAAAGGTCCCTTCCAACCCTACCATTCTATGATTCTGTGATTCTACGATACCAAACCAGAGAGACAAGTCACAGCAAGACATTGCTGCTGTCCTGCCCCACGTGTGAGGACATGAGCAGAGCCACGCTGCTTCAGGAGGCAGCTCAATTTATATCCCTCCTTATTGCACTCCTCCTGATTCCACCAACAAAGCAGCAACAGGAGGTGCATCGTGCAAAGCTTTTCCTTCAAGCAGGGGATGGAAGATGAAGACCAATCCTTTGGGAATACAGTCTCTTGCCAAGGAAGAGGGGTTGTTGTAGGGCAGTGACTGTGTGTGCTTGGAACCCTTGCCCTTATTGCCCATGTCCCTCGCTCACCTGGTGCTTTATGATGGGTTATGTTAACTTACATGAAATTTAATTTCCGGTTATTAACCCCTAGAAAGGGATTGCTGCTTTCAGGCAAATGACATCCCTTCCAATTAGTGTTGCCCTTTGGTTTATGGTATGTTGTTTTGCTTGAAAACCTTTGAACCAGGCTGTGCACCAGCTGAAGGGCATGTCAGGGCTGTTAATAAAGGTTAACTCTTTTGAGCAAATACATGCTCTGATTCATTTGTTGTCACAAAGGAAAGGGATCTCAGGAAATGTTACATGGCTTCTTGCTTTCCCTTCCATTTTCTCCATGTATTTCTTTTTAAGCTTTCTTGTCTTCCTGGGATACCATTTTCCAGCCTTGACAAAGGCAATGTCTTACTTTTCATCTCCACAGCAGAGTGGTCTTGGGTTGCCTTTGGAAGATGGGCATTTAGCACCTGCCCTACTTCTTGCTTGAGGAAGGCTTTGGGATGGCTTTGTCTCTCTTGCAGAGAGAAGAGGAAACTGGGAACACCAAGAACAGAGAAATGAGATTTACTGCCATTTAGAAACAGTGTCATACAAATCTATTTGATGTCTTGCTCAATCTTGACTCTCACTGCTCGTTTTTCTCCATGCTACCATGAAATTTTTTGGTTCTGAGTCAGCTTTAGTCTTTCTGCTTGTCTGGTGTAATTACTCACCCCCTTACCTTCAGACTAACAATGTACAGTACAAATACAAAGCCAAAAGTGTTCTCAGTGTATGTATTTTCACCCTGACTGTCTTTCAGCTTACTTGCATTACCACATTACACTTCTATCGTGCTGCCAAAGGCTGGAGTCTCCCATGCTCATTTATTTTGTCCTTTCATTGGACCTTCCCCAGTCTAAATATTTAAAACCAAGGAAAAAAAAGGGAAACTTACCTTAGGAAATTTAGCTTTCATTCCTGACTTTCAGCCAAACACTTCTCTGGACTGTGCAGCTCCCACAGGAGAGATGTGGTTTGTAGTGCGGGTACTTGGGCTACGCCTCTGCAAGGCAAAGTGATGAGATTCTGTCTGAAAAGAATGATGCTTCCAACTGTTCCAATTTGCCTTTATTAAGACTATTTGCATGATCAACACCTGAATTTTATACTTATTTAAATGAGGCACACAGCCTGTTCTGTTGTTCTGCACATAACAACAACAGCTCTTACTTATCTAGCAAGACCTCTTGAAGAGGTCATTGGTGTTTCTGCTTAGCTGATGGCAACTTTTCTCTTAGGACATGACATCAATTGAAAAAGTTGTCAAAGGTGATTCCACACCTAACAACTGTCACTGCTGTGACCTCTCAAAATGGTGCTGGTTGTTTATTTACCACCCAGGCTATGACTTAATGCCAAGCAATATACAACAGCTGGTGGATTTGAGCCACACACCTAAACTCTTAGGATTACCCTGTCTCCATTTTCCCCCCTCCTATTGTGTCCGAGTGGCAGGAGGTGTAATTTCACACTTATTAGGTGCTTCCAGCATTGGTGCTGAGCTCCTGATCCCGGTGTTACCCCATGGATACACAGCTCTCCAACCTGGAGCCCCAGGACAGACTGTGACAATCCCACTTTCATTCCCATGGTCCAAGGAGATACAGACATGTCCCATCTCTGAAAACCTACTGCTGAGTTCTTGGAGTGCCAATGTGTAGTAAGTCCATTGTCTTTAACTGTAGGCAAAGAAAGTGTGAATTAGCCTCATTTGTGAACAGGTCTGGCAATGTCTACAAGGATTTCATCACCATTTGGGAGCATCTCATCCTTTTGCAGCTGCAAAACCAAGACAAGATCCATGTGCCAGATAACCATGGGTCAATATATTCCTTGGCTATACTCATTCCTTCTGAAAGCAGATGCTTCATTCTCCACCTCCTTGAACAGGTTTGTTTAATCTACTGTCCTGGGATAGTGCTTATCCTGAAGCACTATCTATAAAGCAACAAGCCTAAGATCGTGGGTGGGAAATACATTGCTTTCAGTATGGCTATATAACTGCAAGGACATGTGGTGAGCAAAATGGCTGCAACCTTGGTAGGTCTGTGGACATTTATTGTGGAAAGCAGCTGGGGAACAATCAAAGTAATTGCTCTGGGCCAATGTATGTGTTTCTAATGAGTCTCGTTGCAGAGGGACTTATTCTGTGTGTCTGCATTATTTACACAGGACATCACTATCAGTAAAAGGCCTTATCTTCTCTGTATTTGTTTCTGTATCTTTTGGTTTAGCAACTCTCAAATTCAGTGTGTTTTTTTTATATTTTTATAGCTTGTTTCCTCTTTAGTGATATTATCATGGAGCCAATAAAAGTGCTTTCCTTCTACATCTGGTCAAGCAAAGATTTTGCTGGGTACACGAGTCATATTTCTGAAAATGCCTCCAAGTGAATATAAAAAGCTGTTGGAAGCAATTGAGTTTACTGTTGCCTTATGTACCATCATTAATTAGGAAATAAAGCAAACTGCATTTTATATCACTTGTAATCAAAATGTTACAGTCTTAATGTGAAGTCTTCCAAGTGCAGAGCCTGAACACAGACTGTTCTTGTAGAAAGGAGCAGAGAAAAAATTGATGTGGATCTTCTTTAACTACTAAAAATCATGGTCCAGCTTTTGGGAGTGACATTGTAAGAGAAGTTGTTGTGCAGCATTGTAGGGAGAGGACAGCTGCCCCATGGGACAGGCAGGAGAACAGCACATTGGAGCTGCCCAAGTGGCCACTGTGACTTATTCCACCATTGCAGCATCACAGTAACTCAGGTAACTGGCTGAGCTGGAGCTCATAGTCTGGCTTCCATTCTTGGATACAAGAAGACACTGATGTTCAGCTCTCACTCTTTCCTCTGCCTCAGAATAAATAGACATTTTTGCCTCCTAACTCTGTTTTCACAGAGTTCAGAGTTTTCCTGGTCCATTTTACCGCCTCACAGTTCCAAACACTGAGCAGGGTAAAATATAAGTAATAAAAGAAATGCAAACAAAATCACTTTAAAAGGAAAAAGAAAAAAAACAAAAGAAAAGAAAAACCAAAAGCATTTCATCAGCAACCTCCTTTTTCTTTCCACAACCTTTACCATCAGGTGCCTTTGTCAAGTCCATTAGGACCATATCTGCACCTTCCGGAGTTTGAATGCTTTCATATATTTGGCTCCATATGAACAAACTGGTGGAGCAAACATATTAGTAGATCATTTGCCATGTACATGATTCAGATACCCAGACATGTACAAAACCCAGGCAGGGATTAACCAAGTCTGACAGAGCTGAAGTGACTCCAGTTCTGTGTATGTATAAGCGATAATGAACCAAAGGCCCTGTTTGCCTTCAAATAACACACAAAATGATTAATTAGATGGAGGGCATGAGTAATAATCACAATATTTTATGCTCCACCATAATGGAACGCTGCTCTCTTCTTGCTTTGTTCCTCTAATCTCTGAGAGGCAAATATCCACAGGGTGTTACCAACAGAGCTGGAAGCAGATTGCAGTTGCTCACAGTTTATAAGCAGCACTTCTTTCCGATTGCGATTTTATACCCCTGGGACAGACAGAAAACCTCTTTAGAAAATACACATAGTTGCTAAAGGATTAAAGGGATCTGCAGGGGGAAAAAAAGAAAAAGCAAAGAGCTCTAGTTGCAGATTACAGACTTGGACACATTTCCAATAAATTCAATGGCAAAGTTTTCTTTGATTCAAGGTTGGATCCTGACTGAATGTTTCATCATCAAGATATTCTTTGGTAAAAATCATATACTTTGACACAGAGATACATTAAAAAATAAAACAGTTGCTCAACACCCTGTTTCCTGTTTATTCATCTACTTCTGATGTAAATTGAAACTGCTCTTTCAAATATTTACCAAAACATCTCATCTGGTAGTGGGGTTTCCACCCCTCAGAGATGCTGTGGGGTTCTGCATTTGCACCAGCTGGGACACGGGCCCAGGCACTCGCCAGAGTCAGCAGAGGGAGCAGCAGCCTTGACTTGTTCATGTCCCCTTGTCCCACTAAGGAGCAGCACAGAGAGCAGGTTTCCAGCACAAACTGGAGAGTAAAAGGTGAAGTCAGGACCTGCCTCACGTGTTGATCCATGGCCCAGAGACCCACTGCATGATCCCGCTTCCACGCTGCACCTGCAATCAGAGCCTCATCCTCCAACCCTCCCTCTTGTTCAGTTAAACAGCAAACAGGAGAAAGGGGTAAAATCCCCTCTGTGCTTTTACAATATGACCTGTGCTTGCTCCCAATTTCCCAGGAAGCCTTCACACAGCCCTGGGGTAAGTGCAGAAAGGTGCATTGCCCAACAAGGGTTACTGGTTTTGAAATTAAAGCTACATCCAGCCAACTATCCAGCTAAAAGGTCACACTTTTTGTTTTCCTCATTTGAGCAACAAAACCCCATTTTTTCTGTGTTGGTTATATATAGCTTTGCCATGCTCCAAGTTTAAAAATATTATAGGCAAATTCCTGTCTTTCCTATTTTTAGTTGCTATTGTCCACTTTGACATTTTGGTGTACAGTATTGACTTGGATGCCTATAGATCTGGCAGAGGTTTTGGAGAGGTTTTTCAGTAGGAAGTGACCAGAGAACACAAGCTGGTGATGCATTTCTACATTTTAATTCATCAATTCAAGCTCAGCCCAAGGGAAGCCAGTGCACTTCCTCAAGTACCACTTTATCTTCTCCCCCAGGGACCTTTGGGTTTGGAGGGAGTGAGAAGGTGATCACGTTGCCTGTGTGGGAACCAGCCCTAGACAATGGAGTTTCCCAGTGCATATTTGCTTTCTGCAACCATATTTTTCTCCTTCAAATGACTCCCACCTCTCCTTCCTCAAAGGTGACTTGGTTTGGGTGGCACACATTACAAGCAAGCCTTGCTCAAGTGGAAGCAGCAGAAAGTTTTTCAGCTGCCAGGCTGTTCCTGTCTCTGCAACATCAGTTTCTGATGGAAAATTTTATCTAGGATTGCAAAAGGACTCTCTCGTTCAGCAACATCAGCTGCTTCCACCATGATGTCTTGGTCCATCTCTGCCTTTGGAGCACCTCATTTTGGCCATTGGTGTAAATGTACTCTCACAGGCTGTGCCAAGCTCTTGCTTGTGTCAGAAGGACCTGAACAAGTAAAACTGATAGTGTTCTTCTAGCTTGCTCTGCAAACTAGCTGGATGAGCCTGGAGAAGCTGGTAACTATTCATGATTTAACTGTCCTTGCAATAACCTCTGAAACAGAGTCGGTGAGGCTCGTGAACACCAGAATTTCCTTCACTTCTTGACCCACAGCATCCCACAGCTGCTCACCCAGCATCTTCCCTTCCCCACAGCCTCTGAAGCACTCTGCACCCCACAATTGTAGTCCTTGCCAGCTCTGACATGTACAAATACATTCCTCTGACCGATCTCGGCAAAGTTGGAGTCTGATGCAGAAGGGAAAATATTCCCTTCACTTGACATACCTACGTGTTAAAATGAAACAGGCTCATACAGAGGAAAAACCTCACCCTTATCAGTGTGACATTGTGGAGTCTCACGATCATAATCCAATATTAGTGTGTGATAGGGATCCCACTGGTGGTGCAGCCCGTGCCAAGGGAAAGATTGGACCTTGCAAGTGACCTCTGTCTGGTTTGCTTTCACCTGCCACATAACCCACAGCATGTCCCTGCTCCAACACAGCTATTTCTGACTTTAGGAGAGAAGGTGATCCAAGACCTTTCCTCAAGAGTCCTTGACTCAAAGGTTATTGTGTGAAGCAGAGCTTGGCCCATGGCCCTGCTGCTGGGCAGGGATGTGGGATAGAAGCAGGCAGCTTTTCAAGGCCACTGTCTTCTCTGAGCATGGCATGGCTTTGCTGAGAAGTACAGAGCTGAAGGCCAGCAAGCTTCCACATCCAAGTGGAACCCACAAGAGTAAACCTTGTTTTCCCATCCTGCAATCACATCCCGGCCAACAGGACCCAAAGGGACTCTGAAACCTTTCCTCCTTTCATAAATTAGTGATATATGTTAAAGCATTATACTTGGATATGAACCTGAGAAGCCTTGTGCCAGATGATGAGCTCAGGAGCATTAAAGCCATGTGTTCAACAGTGAGAGCTGCAGCTGAGTCCTTCTGGCACCTGGGCACACACTGAGCATCTCATAAAGCCTGGCCAAGCCAAACCAGCCACAAGTGCCTTTTCGTATTTATTGTCCTACAATCTCTCCGAGACAAGGGAGGACATTTAACAGGCCAATCATATTCCCATTACTGTAGCAATTCATTAGTGTGGTGCAATGAGATCCTGGGAGAAATCCTCTTGAAGAGAAGGTTCAAGGAGGAGGAGGAGTCTACAGGGTTATATCACTGGGAAATTGCTTTGTTTTATAATTCAAGGCAAATTCAATTGTGCTTGCCAACTATTTTAAGGAAAAAACAATTACCTTGGGTGCTAACACACTGCAGAGACAAGCATAGTTAGGGATTGTCCTGAGTTATACTCCTAAACCCAAACCAAGTTGAAGTTTTTCCAGATCAAGAGCAGGAAAAACAGGACAGCAACGGGCACTGCTCAACCAGGCAGCCACATATTGCTTCCCCAGCTGTGAGATCTAAACCTAAAGCTAAGGTTTAGGATGACAGTGGTGAGAAAATGCTAGAAATACCCACTTATAGCTCTGCCTATACCAGAGAACTACATCAAACCAGCAGCACAGGCAGCAGCCTGTTTCTTTGGAGCCCATGCTGGATCAAAGATGTGCACGTGAGCTCCCTGAAATCACAACATCTGTCCTTGCCCTGTGAGCAGCCCCGGGCCAGGCTTCAGCCAGAACCCCGTGTGGCTGCTGAGCACATCCATTTGTAGCTGAGGCACTGGAGATCCTACTCAGCACTACGGAAAAGCTCTTGACGTCATAAATTACCTTTAAAGGCTCTTTCAAGAAGACAAGCAAATTTAAGAGGGCAGTTAGCTTCTGGCACTTCGATGCAGAACTTTATTTGAGTATTCAATTTCCTCCTTCATTCATAAAGTAAACATCTGAGTTATCTGAAAGTGACTGTATACTTATGCAGTGTTTTCTTAAAAGAGTCAATAGGAGCAAGGCGACATAAAATGCTTCAGGGAGCATGACACAGGAAAACACAACCCTTTCAATGACACACATTCAGGAAACGGTCCAATTCAGCGTTTTAGACGGAGAGGTTGAAATGGTTGTGCTGACTTCTATTAAATCTTTCACCAGTATAAATCCTGGAGGAAGCAGAACATTTGAAGGAGCTTACTTATTCCCAGTGTCTAGGAAAGGCTCCCAGAGTTTCAAAGGAAAAGGTCCATTAATCTCATTGGACAAGTGCAATCTAATAAAAGCTGTTGTTAAATTAAGACAACTTTGTTATGAAGTGTTTTCCAAATTTAGGCTGTTTCCCCCCTCCAACAAAATCCCTTTTTGTTCTAAAATGGAGGATCTTTGTTGCCTTTAAGCCTAAAATGATCTTTTTTTAGGAAGGCTATTGTACTGAGGACTGAAGTCCACCTACTAGAGAACAGTTTCATTTACTACATATCCAGGATTTAACAGATAGTTGAAAGTTTGGGTTGGGCATCAGCTTAGTGGTATCAATATCCTGCTGACCTTTCTACAGTGAACGATGCCCCTGTTGCTTTGGGAAGACAGCAAGGTGCTGGCAGGGATGGCCAGGGCTGCTCCCCAGGATATGGATGCAGATTTGGGATGAGTTTGCAACCTTGGGTCCCTCAGCAGGACCATCCCGTGCCCACTGGCTGACCCCAGCAGTCGTTACATTTCTCAAACGCAATCCAAACTTTGCTACAGAGATTGTTTTTACTCCAGGTCCATGACAAAATCCAGAGTCAAGAAAACAAGGACATTCTTGCTGCTGACCTCTTGCTGGACCTTCAGCGAGTCAGCTTTGCCTCGTTGTATCTCAGCTCCATCACTGACGAAGGGTGGATGCGACAGATGACCTCTTCCATGAAGAGGACACCAGAAAGTGCCCTCATCACTGCAGGGTTAAAGGTGGGGAACTCAGCTGGAAAGGCTGAAGAGAGGTAAAAACATTTGACCAATGTTTTACCAAAACTGTCTCTGAGGAAGGGAAGGAAATCAACTGACAACAGGACAGCACATTCACAGCTTCTCTCCAAATCAGAACTGAATTAATACTTGATTTCAGTGGAGGACTGAAAATGCTTAGCTAGGTATTTTAGTCTGAGGATCTGACACATTGAAACCTGTGAGCTTCTCCCTGGTCAGTTCAGACTTTGGCTGGGAAGGGAAATTCTCAGCTTTCTTACAAAACAAACTAAAAGCAAAACAAACCACTTTTTCCTGGTGAGACTTTCATTCAATTCTGCAGACTCAGGAAGCTCATGAGATAAGCCTCCACTTCGAGGATACACTCTGAGCTGGCTGCAGCAGAGAGACCCAAGCTGGCAATTAACACGAACTCAGTGTGTTTAATGAATTCACACATTTGGGCAGACTGACTCAATATGGAAAAAATAACTGAAACATTTTTGTGGTATTCTCTGCAGCCCAATTATGCACTTCAAAAAGAAGCATCAGTGGTAACAAAAAGCATGTTGTCATTCTCCCAGGAAACCTCCCAAGGAAGTCCCCAAATTTCCTGGTTCTAAGACTGAGAAATCAGGGATTTCTCCCTGACTTTTTAACTCCTAGTTTTGGGTCTCAGTGGGAAATCCAGAAGCACTCAAATACCAAGTTTAAAAAAAGAGTTTATCAACTTCAAATCTGATTCTGGTTTTGCTTAGATTTAATTTCTGGTGAAGAGACCAATTTCCTACTAATTACAGACTGATCCCTAGCCTGGTTTTCATTGAAAAATCAAAACTGGATTTAATGACAACAGGAGACAGTTATTTTAACTGGAAAACATGGGTGCTGTTGTGGTTTTTCTTTTTGGCTTTTCCCTGCTGCAAAACCTAAAGGGCTTGGTTGCCATTGATTCAGGCTGCATTTAAAAAACAAAAGGAACTCCCTCCTCAGTGACCTTGCTCAGCACAATCCAGATGTAACTGATTTTGTGGTTATGTTACAAGCCCCGTTGACACTGCTGTAACTAAGATGATTGGTGATGCACAAACCAAGCCAGAAAAAGAAAAGTCAGGAGGTATCCTCTTTTCAGAGCAACCAGAGGCTTCAAAAAGTTTAAGAAAACCAACTCTATGTGAGCACAGAGACCTTGTGAAACCTGGAGCTCCTGAGGAGGAAAAGTGCCAGCACAAATGTGGTGTCTCCAACTTGCCCTGGCTCTCATCCCTCACAACTGTATAATACAGTGCTTTTCCTGTCTGTGACACAGGTTGAGATATAGGTACACATTTCCAGGGTAGGAGACAAGGGCTGGCCAAGAGCTCCCAGGGTGCTACTCATGCTCTCCCAAACATGACAACTTCAAGGTGGTGGGGTAGATGTGGCTCTTCCCAGATTTATTACCATCAACTCTGCAAAGATTGTGCCCAGGGTACCCCACAGTGTTTGGGATAGGAAGCAACATGAAGACCAGTTCTGCATCTTTGTTTGAATATAAGAGCAAACAGCAATGTCAAAGCAAATAACCTCAGAGCAGAGCCTGTCCTAGAAGGAGAACTGTTACTAAAACTGGCTGCTCAGAAATGAACTATCCATTATTAATATTTTAAATTGTTAAATCCTTTCTAATCATGTTTTAATATGAGGTAAAGCTGCATGATTTAAAAGCAAAGCTCAACTCACTGCCAATCATTTGTGAGAGTGCAGCAAAGCCTGTTGCAGGAATACTGATGAGACCAACTTTCCTTCTGGGACAGATACTCCTGGAGCACCTTTGCTGGAGCCTCAGCCTCCTCCAGGAGAAGCTGTGTGGCCTTTTATGCTTTGGGACGTTCCTGGGAGTCACAGATACTGCAGGTGCATTTACACATCACCTCAGCACACGAGAAGTATTTGCTTCTGGTTGCTATTGATTGGGATGGACTTGGTTATGTAGGAGTGGCAGTCTGTGTTTATCACTTGTTCCTGTCAAAGGAAGGTGATGGTAACATGTTAAGCTACATGAGAGCCAAGTCAATCCCAAATCTTGCCCTGTTGTTTTACCTGTATTATTAAATATAAAAATAACATACACATAATGTATCCATGCTGACATAATGGATAAAATTAAATGGATTTAAAACATATCTAGATGCTGTAGGACAGCAGAAAAGAAAGCTTACACCCTTCCAAGGGAATCCCCACAAGTGCAGCTCAGACACCACCAGTATTCCTCAACACTCACCATTAATCATCACCTTCTCTGCAAGCTCTCTGCTCCTATTTGATATTGAGGCATTATTAATCAGGGAAGGAAGATGTCAAGGTCAGGCTCAGGAGCAACAACCACCCTGCAGTCCCCATCCACGCTGTCTCACAGCCATGGCCCTGCCAACAACACAGCATGGGAATGTGCTCTCACACAGCAAACAAAGGTGGATCTGAATAAACTGCCTTCCAAAAAGTCCACTTTATGGTGCCCTTTGAGCAGCACCTTCCTCATTTAACATTTATGCTTGCAGATCCCTGTACACACACACACAGAGTGTCTGTTACAGCCTCCATCACGCTTGTGGTAAATGATTAACGCTGCCGATTCCACTTTGCCTCTCACCTTAGTCCTTCTGCTGGCACACAGATGGGTAGTGTCTCCAGTACTATTTTTCTACCCCTCTTGCTAAGGCCATATCACTAAAGCAGCTTAAACACTCCTCCAGTCAAATGTTACAGCAGACTCCTGCAGCTAAACACCCGTCATTTCCAGCCATTCCAGGAGTAGGAGCCATTCTTCTTTATTAGAAGTAGAGAGTGAACAGATGGGCAGAATGATACCGACACCTGAAATAACAGCACCATCAGAGCCCTGATCCACAGCCCCTCTGTGCCCACCTCTCCTTTCCTCCCATTCAATCCTCAGTGCAATCCCACGCCTTGCCCTGGAGCAGGGGAAATGTGAGTGCAGGTAAGGCTGGAACAAGGGCTGGATGTTTCCATCAGTGTTTACTTCAAGCCATTTTCTTAGCTCAGAGAAAAAAAATAGTAAGAGTTGCTTATTTTACTCTTTTCTATGGATCCTTTCCCTCATGCATGCTCTTATTTGCATCCATCTCTGAGATGAGGGCTCTCAAAGCTTTCACAGGCATAAAGCAGCTGGTTTTGCACCCAAGGCAAGACAGACTCTCCCACTTGACAAAATTTTCCCACTTTCTCCTGTTTTCTTCTGGATCATCAGGAAATGTAAATAGCATCCTGCTAATGAGGTTAACTCTTTACATGGGAGACCAATCCAGAACTGTTATCCTGTACCAGCTGAGGAACTGGCCCTGGAGGCAACCCAGACTCCAACATTTTCAAACACCACAATAGTCAAATGTGGCTCTTGGCCACGTTTAACACAGCTGTGGAAACAGTGGTAGGAAAATCTTTAATTCTAATAATAATGCATTTCTTAAGGACAGACTGAAAGGACAGGACAAAAGCTGCTAAATGCCAACAGTCCCAGTGGCACTGAAGCACTGCAGATAAAACTGCTCTTTGCCAAGTTGCACCACTTGTCCACCGCTGCTCCTCTGCCCTCTCAACACCTCCTATGTCCATGGCTTATTACCTGTGCTGGTACTGTTGGGGAGAAGTTTAGCTGAAACACAGGTCTGAGGTTTCCATAGATGATGACAGGACATGGGAATAAATCCCTTTAACAAGAGCCTGTTTGATATGTGCTGCTTCTCACCAAACTTCCCTTTGAGGAATTTCCTTGAAAGAAAACCACTTTGCAAAAGGTGTTACTGCTCGTCATTAAGTGTCTTTTGGGTTATTCAATGTAAATTTGGATACTGAAAGGGAGAGGTTCTTGAAGCCACACCACCTTTACCAACCTCTGGCCACAAAGCTTTCTCCAAGAAAGACCGCCTGATGTGATGAAAGGAGCAAGTGCTGATTGTTTTCTTCTCCTACGCATACAATGGTGAGATTGAATAGTCCTCTCTGGTTTAGCTGCTGCACAAGTAAATAGCCTGGACCTTTAATTACAGCAGCACACAGACCTGGAAAGCAACATGACTGGTTTGCTTTGCTGACACACAACCAATTGAGGAATAAAAAGCAGTGAAGAGGAGCAGGGGACAAGGACTGGGAAGTAGCAGTGAATTTGCACCATCAAGCGCTTCCAGGGCAATCAAAGAAATCAGCAACAGAGCCCCTACCCTCCCACCAGCCCCCACAGCACCGCTGTACCTGCCTCACAGCCTTGCTTCTATCTTCTTTCCAGGAGAAGCCACTTGGTTTCACTCAATACTTCCCCTTCTTATCAAACACTAAGACTAAAAAGCTTCCTGAGCTCATCCTCTTATAACCATAATGAGCATGTTCCTCAGCTGGCATAAATCAGCTTAAGCAGTGACTTGGGTGTTCAGGGTAACTCAGGTTTTATGTGCCCCCAAAGCATGGGTAAAGGAAGAACTAAAAAGCTCTCTGCCAGCTGGATGGTGTTTGCAGTTGAGGCAGAGCTTGGTCAGCAGCTGAGCTGCCACACAAGTTATGCTGAAGACTTCTGTGTGCGACACAGGAAAAAGTGATGGCTCTCTGTGCTCCAGCATGAAAGTGACACCCTATCAGAGAGTCTGGGGCTTCAGGGCTCCCAGCAAACACTGAAACACAATTTTCCAGAAATAAAAAAAGAAACAAACCGTTTTTGTTTTCTTCCCCTTTCTTTCCTTTTTTTAAAGCAACTGCTTGGGTGAGCAATGATTTTATTGTGCTATTAATATGGTCATAAACATGAACAACATGTGTTTATAGGCTCAAGTGCTTCATTACTCACTCGCTGACTTGGTAAAAATCATCGTGGCATCAGTATAAAGTGCAAAATGGAAAAAAATCATTGTAGTCCTGTCATAAAATCATCTGGGCAGGTGACCTTTGAACAAAGGCAATTGATAGCTCTGAGGCAGCTGTACAACAACAGTAAAGATAATAGTTGTCCACAAGCCACCAGACTTGTAGAAGAGTAAATACACACCATACCTGGGAAGGGGAGAGAGAACCAAGGTGACTGAGAAAGGTTTTGGGAAAGAGGAGTAAAAGTCAGTCTCTGAGATGCTTCTGTGAATCAGCCTTGGTTGAGGATGGGGCAGGAAGGGGTGAGCATGGTCTCAGAGAGTGAGGTTAGCAGAGCTTGGGCAGGGTCTGACCCCAGGCAGCTCCTGCCTGCTGTCTGGAGCCAGGCAGAGATGGGCAGTGCCTGCTGCCTGGGAAGCCCATAACCTCCAGGTCAACTGATGGGTTTGATTCTCCCAGACTTTGTTTTTCAGTCCAATCTTCTCTGTTTCTGCCACCCCAACCATTCAGACTCCTGCAAGCACATGGGCTGAGCTGGGCTGTGCAGCCAGGTGGCTGTTGTAGTAGGATTGAGGATGTAGCATGAGTTGGGAAGACCCAAAATTTCCCATGGTCTTTGCTCACACCCACTGAGACAAATACTCCTCTTTTGCATGTAATGAGTGATGCAAAAGGACATGGACTCCCTAGGGAAGGTCTTCAAAATGGCAGGTTGGGAAGGCAATGAGGGAAGGCTCCAAGACCTGAGGCTCTTTTTGCCTGGAGAAGACTGAGAGGGGACCTTATCAATGCTTATCAATACCTAAAGAGTGGGTGTCGAGAGGATGGAGATAGTCTTATTTTCTGTAGTGCTCAATGACAGGACAAGGGGCAACAGGCACAAGCTGGAATACAGGGAATTCCACTTGAACATGAGGAAAACATTTGCTGTAAGGGAGCGAGACAAGGGAGCCCTGGCCCAGGCTGCCCAGGGAGCATTTGGAGGCTCCTTCTTGAGAGGTTTCCAAACCCACCTGAAAATGTTTCTGTGCCCCCTGATGGAGGGGAACCTGCTTTAGCAGAGGGTTGGGCTGGATGAGCTCTGGAGGTCCCTTCCAACCCCCACCATTCTAGGATTCTGTGGTTCATTCTATAACATACGGAAGGAGATATGTTCCCCTGGATGTGGCTGCTGAAAGGCTGAGACCTGCAGAGGGTGAGGCTTCTGGGGTGCTGGCTCCTATGAGAAGTGCAAGAACCAGCAGGAAAGGCAGCCCCCCAATCCCACAGAGCTGTGCAGATGAGGCTGCCTCTCCCATTAGGGCTGACGAGGTGCCAGACGCCTGTGGGGATGGCTCCTGCCTTGGGGATGGGAGCAAAAGGTTGGAAGATACTCCTGAGTAATGAAAAAGCAGCACTGTGGATGACGCCAGCCAGTGAGTGCAGGGAGAGAGCAGGAAGGAAAAATTACACATGTCCTGGCTGTTTCACTTCTTGTCCCTCTGCCTTGTTTCGTCAGCCACCAGCCCCCGGAGCATCCCGACGCCCGGCCGACGGTTACCAACAGGCAATAAATAAAGCCGCTGGAGCCACTGGTGTCAACATCTTGGCATTGTTTAGGTCTTCTTGTTTGCCTTTAAAATAACTCTCCCCCTCAGGGTCACACAGAAGAAAAAGCGTGGACCCCCTGCCACCATTCATAGAAATCATCTTGCCACAACTTGGGTTGTGTTGCCTTTTTTTTGCCTGCAGACCTTGGGGTTTGAGGAGCTGCCCAGGACTGATACTCACACTACACTCAGGACTCCTATTGCCTCCTGCCTGCCCATGTCCCAGTATATCCCATAGGTCTTCTGAGACTGGGACACATCACCCATTTTCCTGACTCCAAACAACACCATTTAGCCAAGATTTGGGGATGTTGTCCCCTTATGCTGAGGGATTATCTGCTGCATGGCTGTGTCTGGCTCTGCTGTGGGTCTTGGCAGACCAGAGAGTGGAAAAACAACTGTTGGAGATGTGGATCCATGGTGAGAGTCTGCCTATGTAAACATGGTGTGCCACTGCTGAGCTCAGTGCTAGAGGGATGCCCCTTCCTGGCAGCCCCTGCCCTGGCACAGGAGCTTGGCATGATGCAAGTTGGTAATAAAGCTCTGGACACACAAGGAATGCTTCTGCAAAAATAATTTTCATCCATGGGGTTTGATAAAATTGTGGTTCGAGACCTCCTGCACAGGGCTACATTGAGGGACCAGCACTGAGCTATGGCAGCACTGGAGGGGATTGATGCTCCCCAGTGCCTGGAGCATCTGCTTTCCTCCAGCAAGGGCTGCATGGTGGAAAACATCATCCTCCATCTCAGCTGAGTTGTGACTTGTTGTCACATTCACTCTCCCTGATCATCTTTGGGCTGTTGTTTATAATAAAAATCAAGTGATCCATCTCTTTTGACAAGAGGAAGAGTTGCTCCAGGAAGCCCTGGACAGGTCAACTTCTATATTAAGGAACTATTACTTGACAGCTTCCTGACCATAAATAGCTGTCCAGCCTGGCTGGGGATTTCATTTAGAAATAACAAATAAAGCAGGCTATAGAAGTAACTTCATGACCTTGCTCCCTCTTCATTTCTCACTCATCTCCTCTCCTTGGTATGGTCTTCACCCCCAGGCTCCTCAGGAGCCTCATACCCCCTTTGCATGCCCCCAGCAGTGCCTATCTCGCTGAAAAGGCATCTCTGAAAAGCTGTAGAAATGCACTGCTGCACACTTTTAGAAGTGTGATGGGGCTTTTGCACCACTGATGATCTTTTGCTACACCTCAGCTCCAAGAAATTGTTTTCTACTTGGCTTTCATTAAAAAAAAATTCAATTGGAATCTCTGCCCTTCATGGTTGAAAGCTGGAGATCCTCCATTCAAACCAACCCCAAAACTGGATGCAAACAAACACACTTCCAAACACATCCTTTATTTCTCAGTCCCTCCAACTTTTCTCTCCACTTCTGGAGGACTAACTGCTGATTTCCTAAAGCTCCAGGCTGGCAATATCAAAACCAATCAGGCAATACAAAAGAAAAAGAGAATTTCAGTATTCTTTTATTATTGGGAAGCTTTTGACCATTTTTGGGGGGGTCACGTGGCTTGCCTGAAATAATAATAATAATAAAAATATCTTTGTTGGGAGCTGGAAAGGGAAGAGCAGCGTGTTTACTTCATGTATGACTCAGTGTTGATACGCCAGATGCTTCAGAAGCTAACACTCTATAGAGATGATCATTCTTAATATAAAACAGTATATGTTTAAAACAACTGTTGGGGCTTTTTTTGTTGTTGTTGGTCTTTCTCTTTTCCTCCTGTTGTGGCCAATAAAACATAAGGGAGCCCACAGAGTTTACATTTGAATAAAATTATCTGGTGCCACGTTATTACAGTCTTTATTGGAAAAGGGAACAAATTGCACACAGAGGAGTCATAGGAGAGAGAAATCACTGCGAATAAACATAGATTCTGGGATGCTTTTATTTGCTGGTTTCATCTCAAAGGAGGCTTTCCCTGGGAAAACGAAGGCAGCTCCGAGGCTTTGGCCTCAGGGAGGAGGATGAGCTTTCTGGGGACTCAGTGCCACAGCACAGCCATCCCAGTCCCATCCAGTCAGAGTTTTCCACGTGCATCCTCCGAGAGAAACCTGTGGTGCAGCTGTGGCCCAACAGCCCTCAGTCCCGACGCGCTGGGGCAGCCTCTCGTCCTGCCCGCCGGCTGTTCGCAGGGCCAGCCAAAAACGTTGGTCCTGAGGCTTTTTGCTGGAAGTTGGCAAGTGCCAACTTCTAGGCAAGTGCCAGAGCACACCAGGAGTCCTGCCGGAGTGGCACGCTCAGCCCGGGCTGGGGGGCCATGCTGCTGGGGGAGAAGGTGTAGTCCTCGGGCTCGAATTTGAACTCACCGTGGCTGCCGGCCAGTGCCTCGTCTGACTGGCTCTGTGCCTGCACCAGGGAGGGAAGCAGAAAGTCATCAGAAAGCCTGTCATTAGTCAATGGATCACCCTCCCCTGTGTTGTAATGTGGTGGTATGACTGGGATGCATTATGAACAAGTTGGGTTATCCCTGATGCTACTGCTGCCCTTCAGAGGAGCCTGTGCTCTCACAGGGATGAGGCATCCCAGGGCACATCTGCATTTATTTAATGACTAAACATGTCAAAACACCCCATTTCCCACACAAGCATGGCTGGCACTGCACCAGGCACTCTGGTGCTGGAGCTGAGCTTCCCCTCCATGGACATATGTCCAGCTTGGGGACAGCTTACACCCAGCATAAAGATAGTGCTGGAACACAAAACACTGATGTGTGGGTTGATTCAGAACCCCAGCTGCTCTTCATAAGAATTACTCTCCAGATCCTTCCCCAGTCCACTAGTCTGGTGGCCCTCAGTACAATGAACTAATCCCTCAGCCTCCAGGTCCCCCCAGGACATTGAGTACCAAGGCAATGGCTGTGGGCTCCTGTGCCTCACCTGGGACACTGACACGATGGTTTGTCCGGGATACTGTGAGGTCGTGCTGGGCTCTGACTTTAAAGTGACCGTGCTGTCTGAGTTCGTGATGGAAGAAGGGGAGTTAGTGGCCGAAGCTGTAGACCCTGGAAGACAAGTGGTACAGGCTGGTGAAGCAACACAGGTGAGAATCTGTTCTTAAAGACAGGTAAGTTTTCATGGCTACCATCACATCTCATGGCATGAGTCTATTCTTCTTCACCACATCTGTCAGGATAAGGCTTTGTATTTGGCTGTCAAGATGCTGATGGAGTAGGAGGAGGATCCTTTCATGGCCTAGCAGGGATGGATCTGGTACTGGCCACATGGGCTAATGTTGAATGCATCATGATACCTTCCCTTCAACCCTTTCATACATCATTCCCAGTCCTGCTTTTATCACATCACTCAATTTAGCCCAGATCTGCTTGAACACAGTGTTGCTGGGCTGAAGCCACATGCCCATGGCGCAGAGGAGCTTCATGGGAATATGACAGCAGTGAGATCTCCCACCCACCATCCTCCTTCCATGTAAGGTCTATGTGTAAGTCCAGGATCTACATCTAAAGTGATCATCAGAAGAAAACATCACAGTACTATTTTCTAATGATCATAATTTCTTGCAGAAGACACATTGAAGTGAATTGTGCACCAAGCCCCCCATGATGGATCGTAGCAGCACTGTACCTGTTGAGGTTTTGCCTTTGGTAATGTTTTTAGGCTTCCTCTTCCTTGTCTGGATGCTTTCCTTTTTCATGGCCAGAGGTCGTGGTACCTTGACATTTGTAAAGTTTGGAATCATTAATATTGTCTTTCATTTAGCTCCTTCCCACACACATGTTGCTCTGCTATTTATGTGCTGTAGCTCATGCAAAGCACCTAAAGTCCTTGTCCTTCACTAAGTGCTATTTTTCTCTGCAGCAGGCCTTGGCTGGAAGATGTATAATGCTAACAGCTAAGGCTTTCCCACAAATTCTGGTTTTTTCCTTTATTTCCTATTTTCCTTTTCCTGATTTATTAGTGACCTTTATGACAGGGCCTTATTAAATTACACTGACAGACTGAAAGCCTGCATGGCTCAGAGGGAATGGTCATGGGATAAGGAGACTTTAACCTTTGTGGCAGGAGTTTGAAGAGGCCTGTATGGAGGGATGAAGTCTCTTGTTTGGCTGCTGGACACATTAGCAACAGTTCCCATCCTCTGTACATACATGTTATCAGCCAGACTCCATTTGGGTTCCTCAGCATCCTTCACATATTCTTAACTACCACATCTAGAAGAAATAT
This sequence comes from Urocolius indicus, assembly GCA_013401255.1. Lineage (NCBI taxonomy): Eukaryota > Metazoa > Chordata > Aves > Coliiformes > Coliidae > Urocolius > Urocolius indicus. The sequence goes on along the minus strand of WBNH01006519.1, from coordinate 148,475 downwards.
GCTCCTTAGATCCAGTCTGGATTTAAGAGCTTCAGTCTCCAGCTCCTGGAGCCTGGTAAGCTTTCTTTCTGGGGAATAACTTGGCAAACAACCTAATTAAGAGACATTCAGTGCCAGAAATCTCTCTTCTACGCAGGTTTCTCCTGGGAGTGTTCCAATACCCTTTTAGCCTTGTTCTGGAAAACACCAGTAGTCTGAGCTTTTAACTGTCCAAGGAGACAGTTGGGTTGGGTTACAGTTCTTTTGGGTCCAGTCTAGAGGTTTGTCCCTCCAGATCTGATCTGAACCTGCTGGGCAGTGATCCCAGTGCCCAAAAGATCCCTCACCCCATGGAGCTTCATGTACAAGCCGCAGGCATTGCAGACGGGTTCCCCTTCAGCGTTCCTTCTCCAGAGGGTGGTGTTGGTTGTGTGGCAGTTAGTGCAACATAGGCCAGCACGTCTGGATGAAGACTTGAAAACAAGGAAACACACACATAGGAATGATTAATTTGGAACTTTCCTTTCATACATTAAATATATATATATTAAATCTCCACTTGCCCCAATTTCCTGGAAAATGTGAAACACACACGAGAGCCAAATTCACATCAAACAGATGACATCCAAATTACATCACTCTCATTTGCAAGTGAGTTTTTTTTTTTTTTTACTGAGCTTGATAAACCTGGCAACTAGTCTTGCAACTCATTTCAGTAACTTGAAAGTTACTGAAAATCTGCTGAAAGTGACCAGGGCTCAGAGAACTTTCCTCCAGTAGGTTCACTCAGATGGAGAAATGATGGAAAATGACAGAGTTTAAGCACAGGAGGAAAACTTCTTATGCCTTAAGTGAATTCTTCTGTTTTTCTGTACTCTCAAATTAACAACATCCCAGTTCATCTCTGGTTCAAGACAACTGGGAATTGATTGGCTGAACTGAGCAGAACCAAACTGAACTGGCCCATGGTGGAACCAGAAAGGTTATTCTTTGCATGTCCCACAGATAGTCTGTTCTCTTACAGGCTGCAGAAACACCATGCAAACATGAATTAATGACTTATTTTGCAAGTGCAGTGACTGCTGGCTCTGAAATGTTAATCATTCCAAATGAAGAAGGAAAATATTCTGGCAGAAGCAGCAAACTAATTTCTGACAGCCATACTCCAAGCTACTGGAAAATCCACAAGTCTCTCTATATAGCCTTGTCAGCTCAATAAGCATTTGATTTGAAAGACTCTTAACACTAGGTATTGAAACTATTTTACTAAAAGACTTCACTAAGTATAAGATACCAGTAAGTAATGTGAGACCCTTTCCACATTCAGGTGTTTAAATATATTCTTCAGCCTTGAGAAAAATCACTTTGATTTCCTTCAAAGGCAGATGAGAGGTGATGCAGGCAATAAAGAACTCCCCATTTGTTTATTCTTCCATTATTACTTGATATCATGACTGAGCAATATAACAAATGAGCTGGGAAGAGCAGGAATAAAAATGAAATGTTTTTACAAGGTTAACAGGCAAATAAAGATCAGCTTTGAGTTTCAGGAGGCACGAGTGACGTGCCCAAGCTTTGATTCACTCGTTGCTCAGCAGAGGTCTCAGCAACTGTTTGCAAATAATGACACTGCTTTGGAAATGGAAATTGCTTTCAAAAAATAACCAGGCAAAAATAATAACACATCGAGGTGTGAGCTGACAAGCCTGGCACAGAGGAGGGAATGGCAATCCTTGTCCTTAACTTGGGATGTGGTGCCACAGCAAGGTCCTGGAGCAGCTACATAGCTTCCTTAAAGCCTTTCAGCTGCCAGGGATGTACTGTTCAGCCCTGTGACCAGGAGGGACCTCAGCTCTGATGGGAATAGAGGCAGGTGCTAAGCACCCCAATAAGTTCAAGGGCTCTGATGTCCAGCTCCTGCTGTGGCTCTGGAGGGGAATTTGGAGATACTCAGCCTTGGGTAACTGTGCCTGATGTGGGCTGGTGAGATCTGTCATCACCTGCAGATGGAGGAAGGCCAACACAAAGCACTTTGGGAAGCCCCAAGATTTCTGTGTCAATGCAGGTCCCTGGGAGGGAGGGAGGGAGAGACACATTGTCCCTATTTCAAACAATGCTTTGTCCATGGCTTACAGATGAGGTAGCAACAAGATCTGTAGCTCTGGTGGCCCAAAGGCAATGCTAATGCTACCAGAGCTCTGTCCAGCACTGTGCCACAACCTGCTCATGAGCTTTCTGCTGGGGCTCCTGCACATCACTCTCTGGGCTGCATCCTACTTAGACAGCTAGGAAAGAGCAGAAATCATCCTCAATGACCAAGTATTACAACTTAAACCCCAGAAACCCACGAGAACCTGGCCCTGCACCACAACCTGCCAGCTTAGCAAGAAAGAGACAGTCAAGGCTACAGTTGCTCACTGAAGGACGAGGGTACAATACATTATTGCTGGTTTCCCAGCAGTTCCCTTAAAAAGAAAATGCATTTCTTCCTTGCCTCCACCCAGCTGCCTTTGTACCATTCTGACCTTGTCTAGGAAGTTGTTGACTTCAACATTGTGCTCCAGTGTTTATTTATACAAATGCAGCATACACTCAAACAAAAACCCTTCATGAACCAGACTTGACAGCCAAGTGCTGCTGATAAGCTCAAGGAATGGTGAGTTGGTGCCTATCGAATGAACCGTGTGTGACCGCTGCTTGGAGAGCCAGAACAATTCAGAGCTAGCAAGGCAGGTCCTTCTGAGCCCAAAGCCATCAGGGACTTTGCTTCAACTCTGTTTTCAAGGTTGCAAATGAAACCACAGGGTTTCACAGGAAAAAAAATAAGAGAAGCCTCTGAATCCCCTGATATAACCAATGCTTTCCTGTCCCCCCTGGCAGCATGACGGAGGGGACCTGGTCCCCTTCCTGACAGGGAAGGATTTGCAGAAAGGTTACCGAGACACCCGAGCTCAGCTCCTGCAAGCAGGCAGATGTAAACCTCAGAGCAGCACCCTCTGAGATTTGCCTTGGTGACCAAGGCTCTGGGCAAACCTGCACCTTAGAGGACAAGGGAGCAGCAGGAACTGACAGCCAGGAGAAAAGTCAAGGCACACACCATAACACTGCATAGCTCCAGAGTCCTAACAGATTTTCCCAGAGCTGCAAACAGTCCTATCCTCACCTTCCCCAAACGTATCACCAAACCCACTCTGCATTGCAATCTGTAAAAATGGACAGGCTGAAAAAAATATACCGAGTCAAGCCAGCAAAGCTCAACTCCAGGTGAGTCCTTCCCCTCAGAGCGGCATGGGAGCTGCTGAGCACAGGACGGCTGCTGCATTTGCTCCCTGAGCTGCACCACACCGTGCAGCTCAGCCCCTGACATGGGGGAATTGCACACACAAGCACAGAGCCATCCACCTGCATCAGCTGCTCCCAGATGGTAACAGTGATTTGGCTTTTAAGGACTGTGAGTCTATGGTATCATCTGGTGACACAGTACTGCTGCGTCCGTCCTCCTCAAAGATAAAGCCTTTCTGCTTCTGAAAGCCACTGTGCTTGGGAAATGCTGGAGCAAAATGGCTGTTGCCGCTGTGTAGGGGATGCTGTTATCTCAAAAAAAAAAAAGAAAAAAGAAACAAAAAATGAGCTGGAAACTACACTACTACTGCTCACCCTCTGCCACACACAAGCAGGCTGAGCGCTGCCGAGCTACAGTGTTATCTGGGCCATGTTGTGTTCTCCAGAGCTTTCAGGGGGACATTTGCTTTGTGAAAACAGAAATCAGAATAACTCCCAGCCCAGCATCTACTTACAGAACAAAGGTCATAACGTAAAGGACAAAAGCCACCATATTTTCCTTCCCGTGTCTGTATTTCACAGCATTGTGAAACAGCCGATTTCATCCTTCCTACAGCAGCAGCACGTCACTGCCTCCACTGCTCTGCTCCAAACAGCCCATGAGGGTGAGGCTGAGCAGGGAGAACATCCCCCACCACAGAAAACAGGGTAACAACAATTCCAAGCCAAAGGAGTACAGGTCACTCCCTTGGTGGTGGATTTACACCCTTTTGTCCATCATCAGTGGATCCCCTTTCCTCTGATGAGACAGAACTTGTTGCAACATGACATTTCAAACCCTTGGGAAAATCTGAAGTTTTGAAATGTTTCATTCCAAAGTCAGGATGGAAAGTCAAAATTACAGCCCCTTTTCTAATCCATAAACCAAAACCCCTTCAAGTATTTCACCCTCTCTGAAATGTTCTCCCTGGATAAGAATCGACTCTTCCATTTGGGCTTTCTCATTATTGTCTCGATTACCAAAGTGATACTAAAATACACTGGAAGTACTTTGATAACTACAATTCTGCAAAACAGCCTTCTTCACCAGAAAACTCTGTTGAAATTCTTGCTGAAAAATGCCTCGTGGGTGCTATGTGTGGAGCTGTGCCAGCAACCAGAGAGGAGCAGGAGGGGAGCGTGGGGCAGGGTGCCGAAATACAGAACTGAACAGCAGCCCAACCTCTCCAACTCCATTTTGGAGAAAGGAATCGTTCAAAAAAGAACCAAAACCCCAACCATCTCTAAATTCATCCAGTGCCACATTTTGATGCCAGTCTAAAATGGGAGTTTGGATTTAAAGTGGTTTGTACCTATCTCCCAATGCACGGATGGTATTTGCTCTGAAGGGATCAGCAGCGTAACTCTGAGGTTCACAGCACAGCAGCGACCAGAACCCGCTGCCAGTGTGGAGATTTAAAGCCATTGCATTGAAGGAGACCGGGAGGGTTTTGGTGAGACAGGCAAATTCTGTCAGGTACCACCGAGTGTTTCACAGAAATGCCTCTGTTTTGATGTGATGAACACAACCAGGGTGATTTTCCATGGAGACGCTGCTCATTTGGTTTTGCAAATCCAGAAGCACATTTCCCGGATGGGAAGCAAAACGAAACCTCTTGCTCAATCCCAGCTTTCTAAGGAAATGGTTTTCTTACACAGAAACTTGTAACTTTGGGGCTATTCCTCATAATCTGGCTTTCAATGCAATGCAAAAAAATAAACCCCAAACTGCGGGAATATGCCCTGAGTGAAAGCAAAAGGAGCTCCCAGCTGCTCCTCAGCTCAGCTCCAACAAACATCCTGTTTGCAATGAAAGCTTCTGAGGACAGGCCCTGAAACCAAAACTGTTACCACCACATTTAAACATCCCCAAGTGACTCCACAAAAAATAAAAGGAGGTGCCTTTCCTCTCTCACGATGGGATCCCAATAGGAGGAAGCCTAATACCTCAGTGAGGAAGGGCAATTAATGCTCTTAACTTGCAGAGAAACCAGGAACTACCCAACCTCACATTTCCCCCTTAGGTGGGTGGGTGAAGGCAGCGCGGGAACTGTGCCCCATCGCGCTCCCATCGTGAGCGGCCACAGACCTGCCCAGGCCAGCTCAGGATCAGCCCTGGCTCCTGTTCACCTCCCCTGCACAGCCCCTGTACATCTGCACGATGAAATAGGATGTAATGATCATTATTATATGATACAAAGCAATGCATTCACTGGCGAAACGGAGCTCGGGGAAGCCCACAGAGCTTTGAACTGCAAGCGGGACTGGTTGTCCCTGTCTCGGCTGTGGTGCAGCTGCTCTGTGCATCGCCGGGACCCCTCCGGTCCCTGCTATTCTATCTGTGCTGGCTGTGCCAGGGCAACAATCCCTCTGGCTTCACTCCACTCCTCCTGATATGAGCCAGCTCTGTACTGCAACAAAGGGCTCCTGCCAGTGCTGATGGCATTTTATTTGTGGGAGGATGGAGGGTCAAACAGGCCCTAACACAAGTACAGAGACCCTAATGGTGCAGGCACCATGACAGCCCCCTGGCTCCCACCCTCCAGACCCCCCGAGTGGCACAGGGGATCACTGCGGGGGGGTTTCACTGGGAGATTCCCCCTCTTACCAGCCTCTTCTGTGGCTTGAGGGGCCGGTTGATGCCATTCATCTTATGGTAGAGCCCACAGGCGTTGCACAGGTAGTGCCCAGTGCCGTCCTTCCTCCAGAGCGGTGTGGACATGGCCCCACAGTTCACACACTCCCGGCCGTCCCCGGGGAACTCCTCTAAGTATTCTGGAAGAGACACCCAAATTGTGTGGGTCAGGAGCTGTGTCCATGGCACAGGGCCATCCGAGTCTATGGGAGAAAGTCCCCAATCTGTGCTCCACTGTTCCTCTCCCAAGAACAATCCCTGCACCGAGGGAGTCTACCTCCATCCTACAAAGTGTGAAACAAACCCTTTTATTTCCTCCACATCTTAATCTTTCAGTATTTTGCCCAAATATAGCAGATTCCCCTATCTCTTCCCCAAAAGACCCCAAAAGCCTGAGTGAGGCCAAGGTCTCCCTGCGATGGGAAGGAGCTGGGAGCCCATCAGTGGGAGAGTGAAGTGCTAGCCCTGAAAAAAAATTAATTTGGGGCAGTAAAATGGGGCAATTTTCCTCATTCCATCAAGTCAGATTGTTTGCTGGCTGCTGGGGATGGCCCGGCTGGGGAAGGGCTCGGGGGCTGCCCACGAAGCGATGGTGGGCTGCAACTCTGCTCACCCCGAACCCTCCGGGCTGGCAGCTGCGGGAATCCCGGGGGTAGCCGGGAGAGCATCACCCGCTGTCCCAAACAGCTGTCCCAGCTTAGTGAGGCTCTGCTCCATTTCCCTGCACCCCGCAAAGCCCCGAGAAGAAGCCAGGGAGCAGCTCGCTCCGAGTACCCTCCATCCTCGGCCAGAATACGGCTCCACGGCAAACGGGCAGCCCGGAGCAAATCCGAGGCACCTCTCGATTGAGAGTCGGGATCTTTTCTCCTGCTGTTTTCTCCTCTCTCTTTTTTTTTTTTTTTACCCTCCGTCTGGAATGGTAAAGAAAAATATTCTCATATATATATTTATATCTTCGATCGTATTAATAATAATCCAATGGAAGGGGGAAAAAAAAAGAGGAAATAACAAAAAGTTTAAAAGGGAAAAAAAACCAAAAATCAAAGTAAAATGTAAAAAGTTTTAAAAAGGAAAAAGGTTGCAACAATTCATTAAATGCGAAAAAGAATAGTTTACTCTACTTAAGAGCCGTTTACACTATTCAAGAGCAAAAATAAACGACAGAAAAGACGGCGGCCACTGTTCCGGATCCTAAACCACCGAAGTGAAAGCGCAGAAGGGATTTCCGCGCCATCATCTCCCTCGGCAGGACCAGAGTGATCCTTTCCCTCACAACGCAACGGATTTTCCCAGACAAAGAGAAAATCCTGGAAAGAAACTGTTCCCGAACGGCCCCGGGGAGGAGGGACAGGCGGGCTGGGGAGCAGCGAGCTGGGGAGGGGGCTGCTTGCACAGCCGTAACTTTGTTCTTGGGATAAAGATAAGATAATTCGGTTCCCCGCGGTAAAGATGATAACGCGGCTGAGATCTTGAAGTGGCTTTTAAAAGACTTTGCAAACCACCGTCGAGGGAGGATGGTGAGATACCCCCAGGGTGATAAACCCAGCGCCGAGAAAGTCCTTTTAAACCAAACCCCGAGCAAATAAGGTTCGGGGATTGATTTGAGAGGACTCTCCGGTGTGGATGCAAACGAATTGAAGTGAGGTTTATTGTTCAACGCCTGAGTGCGTTTCGGTGTCTCTCCCAAGGCCACAGAGTGATGCAGCTGCGGACCTGTTTGGGCGAAGGCGAATGAGGAGCCCGAGAGTCTGTTCAAATATAAACTAATTTACTACAATAAATTACTTAAAAGGGAGGGAGCTATAAATCTGCCCCGCTAATTTAAACACAAGGGTAAGTATTGAAGCACAGGCACAAAGTCGATATTGTGGGAAGGAGATATCGGCGGGAGGGGGAGTGGGGGAGAAAGGGTTGAACGGCCTCTGCTCCTCTGTCCTCCAGGGGAATTGCTCTCCTTTGAAACGTGGTCTTTGCCCTTCATGTCACATTCCCCTCACACCCCCCTTCCTACTTCTGTCCAGGGTCACTCACGCATTCCCCGTGCCCGGACCATCTCTCCATCCCTGGATAAAATCACCCCCTCCGTTCCCGTCGGGGATGCCAACAGGGCAGCTCACCCCGAAGCAGGGACATCAACGCGCCAGGGAAACGGGGCCAGGCTCTGACCCGGCGGTCGACCGCCGGGAAACGACTCGACGCCCCGAGGCGACGGTGAGGGGCGACGGCAACCTACCGAAGGTAGACCTGCGGCCGGGTAAAGCCGCCTGCCTGGTCTGCAGGCTGTGCAGAACGCTGCTCTCAAAGTGTCCGGCCGTCCAGGAAGGCGGGATCTCGGGGGTCACGTAGGCGGGGTAAGGGCTGGAGTAAGACCCGTTAACGGAGCGCACCAAAGCGTTGCCGTACTGCTCCCGGCCCCCACCGCCCAGCAGCAGGGGCCCTTGGTAGGCACCGTCGCGGCCCGGGGGGCTGCTGCCCGGGGGGCTGTGGGAGTAGGAGAAGCCCGACGGCGGGTGGGAGCTGCCGGCGTTGAAAGCGGCGGCTTCACCGCTGCTCTGCCCCCAGCCCGGAGGGTTGGAGAGGTGGCTCTGGTGCGGCTCGCAGCTTTGCAGGTAGGGCAGCGTCTGGAGGACAGAAGGTACCCGGGTAGTGGGCACGTAGACGGGCGAACCGGCCGACGAGTGGAGGAAGTTGCTGGAGTCGTGGGAATAAGCCGACTGGCCATGGTTGGGGGCGAGGGCCAGGCCCTGATACATGTTCCGTCCTCGGCGGCTGCTCAGGGCCAGTCCGGCTGCTCCCCGACGTTACCGAGAGGCTCACTCAGAGGAACCTGGAGGGAAGAAACAAGAGAACTCAGATCCCGGGAGACTCAGACCCGGAGCCCTTCCCGCAGCAAAAGCGCCTCTTTCCCTGCCTCAAGCAGAGGCTGTAATTTGGAATTAATTTTTTTTTTGTCCCCTTTAAACTTTCCTCGTGCTCAGCTCATCCCACGGGGGAAACCCGCGGAGCAGGGACGAGAGCAGCGGCAGAGCTGCTGCGAGAAATAACTTCCATGCAACGGGCACCTTCCCAGCGCCCCGCTGCCCCCTTCCCAGTGCCCCAGCGCCCGCCTGGCCACGTCCAAGGGGTCGAAAGAAAACAATGATTTTTTTTCTTCTTCTTTTTTTTTAACCCCCCCGAAAATAGTATTTCTCTTCCTGTCTTTTATTTTTTTCCCCCCAGCCCCGGGCCTGTAGCCTGCCTCAAGGCCTGGCTGGGAGGGTATGATGGGCTGCAGCACAGCCTCTCAGGCGTTTGGGTTGGAAGGGGACGGGTTCTCACAGTCCCTGGGCAGTGGCCCCGGACTAGGAGCACCCCTGGAGTTCCCCATCCACCAGCGCTACCGCTTTGTTGTTAAAAAGAGAAATAATCCTCAGGCAGGCCTCTCCGTTCGGATGGAGGGCTCAAGCCGTGGAGCACCCCAAGAGCATCCCAGCCCCAGCCCCCCCTTTCCCGCACAGGTACTCACATAGCAGCGGGCCGAGAGCGAAGCTGGGCATGGCCGGGTGGGCATGAAGCTGCGCTCACACCATCCAGGGAAATCCCAAAATAATGATCATTAAAAAAAAAATAAAAGAATAAAGTTTATGGGACAGGGAGGAGAAAAAATAACCCAAAACAACGAGAACCCCCTTAGCAGAGAGGGGCTGCCCTCCCCCGGTCCCTCCCCTCCTGTCTCCGCCGTCTCCCGTGGGTGCGTCCCGGGTTGCGCCCGGCGGGGAAGTGGCGGCGGCGGCGGCGGCGGCGGCTCTTTACGGCGGGTCCCGGTGCGGGCCGGGCCACGTGACGGCCGGCGGGGTAACCCCGGTCCCGGCCAGGATTGGGCGCCTCTCGACGAGGAGGGAAGGGAGAGGGGGGGGGAGCAGACGGGGTAAGTCCCACCGGCACCGCTCCCGGCGGGAGGGACGCGCCCGTCGGCTCCCCCCGATGCGGAACCGGGAGGAGTAGGAGCAAGATGAGACCCCCGAAGTGTCCCGGACGCGTTGGATGTCCCCCCCATCCCACCCCTCCCGCAAGGCTGGAGGTATCCGCCCGCCTCCCGGGGAGGGGTTGGGGCTGTCTCTCTCCTTTGCGGGTCCCACCGCGTTTCTAGGGATCGGTCCGACATCCCGGCGGGAGGCGATGTCCCCCCCCGGACCGCCCGTAGATGCTGAGGAACCCACCGAAACTTTCCGGCAAGGGTTTGGAATAGCAGACGACGTGTCCGAAGGGGTTTTGCTCCGAGCGAGGGCTGAGGCTCTGCTTTGAAATAAATCCCATATTAACTGGGAAAGGGGGGGGGGGGGGGGGGGGGG